>JALPBZ010000132.1:0-58988 GCA_026538355.1 Cryptococcus sp. GC_Crypt_5
GATGGGGTGCGCCCGCGCAAGGCAAGCATGGGCGGGGTGATCTTGCGCATCCTTACGTGTTCGCGTTCACGCTCCTTCTCTCGATCCGCACGATCCTTATCGTTGTGGGTATCTCTCATCGACAGAGGGGGGACATTGACGTTGAACGGATCGGCCGAACCAGGACGAGACGCGGGAGTGAGTAATTGCGTGTGACCCGAATTGGACTCTGATGCTGAGGAAGCGACAGAGCTGAGGCTTTCAGAGCCGCGATGGTTGCCGCGAGTGATGTTTGCTCGAGTATAGCTGTGCGCTTGGCTTTCGCTTGATTCCGCACTCTCGATCGAAGAACCGGTGACTGAGCGTGACTGGCCGCCGAGCGAGAACGCCGAGGCCAGACTGGACGCGTCTGAAATCGAAGGCGAGGTGGAACGGTGGAAGAATGGTGCTGGGCCAAGTCCTAGTTCGGATTGCATGACAAGGGCTGATGGGACGTGTTCTTTGTTCGACTCAGTACCACTGTGAAGGGACAACGGGCCAAAGACAGAAGACGATGGGCGAGGTCGACCGGCATCGTCTAGCGGAGAAGGCGGGAAGACCACTCGAGTCGGTGGGGGAGCAGGTGTTGGGGGAATTGCAAAGACTGTAGGAGCACGGATTGGAATAGCGTACGAGGGTCGAATAGGAGTGATAGCTTGTTGGGACGTTGCTAAAGGCGCGAACTCGGATGCGCCGCCTTGCCAGACCGTTTGTACAGGTTCTGCAAGTCGTGATTCAGTCAGCTCAAAGGACAACAAGCTTACAACAACAACCTTGTTTGTGGAGATGCAACTCACCTCTGACCAGCTTGACAGGTTCGAATCCGACGTCTTCCCACTCCCATCCGCCATACCGCCAATAGACTGCTCCCGGATCGCACCACGCCTCCCACTCCTCGTCGTCCTTCCTGCCTTTGCCCGAACTTAACGCCTTCTTCCAGCTGTTCGCATCGACGCCAGCTCTCTTGGCAGCTTCCTTGAGAACCAAAGGAAGGCCAAGCTGTCTTGAGCATATCAATGAGCGGTAGCCCGAGCCATGCTGAGGGTGCGGTTCCTCCCATGTCGGTGCAAAGAGCTGTTCGAGGCGAGAACACAGCTCATGGCGTAATGTCGACAGAGTGCTCGCAGGGTAGAGCGAAGTAAGGGGTAGCAAGAGGTGGTTGACCAAGTGCGAGATCGCTGTGGGCAGGGATAGATCGACGTCGAGAGCCGATGCGATCTGTTGCGATTGCGAGCGTTCGAATGTCCGTCGGGGCGGGAGCGGAGAGCGATTTGAGAGTGCCGGCGACGGGTCAGTCGGCACTGACATGATACGAGGATAGTATGGTGAATTCGACCAGGCTGATTCGTGTGGTCTTGTTTGGCTGGGTGGCGAGGGGACGATTTATATCGACATGCTAGTATCGAAAAAATGCTAGAGCGGAAAGCCGTGATATGTTCGCGAGTGAGCCCAACGGTATAAGACGGTGATTATGCTCGATGGAGAGATGGACGCCGTCGAAAGATAAAAATGACAAGCGACAAACAAGCCAAACAAGGAATATATGCAATGAAAAGGGCGATGCGGGGGGATCTATGCGAGGGGAGACACCTCTACAGACGAAGTGAGAGGTATGAATGGAGGGTGTAGTGTAGATGAACAGCAGACTGGCTAGCTGAAAGGATAGTCGAGGAGTGAGGTATGACTGTCCAGTCTCTCGATACTGAGTGAGTGAGTGACTGACTGACTGAGCGAGTGAGAGCAAGGGAGACAAGGACACGACTCGCAGCGTGGGAGCTCGAAGAGGGATAAATGGGCAATTTACTATGCTAACTTACTCAATATGGTAATTACAATCCTTTATGCTGACTTGTCACGTGATATATCCCAAGCATTGCCGCGGCGATATCAAAATGAAATCAACGCGTTGCTCCCACTCAGGGATAAGTAGACTGTCTGGCATATTCTCGCATCTCACTTTGCATGCATTGAGTAGTCAGCTAGAGTCTCTGAGCATTCGTGAATAGCGATGAGCTCAAGCATATCGATGACCGACATACAGCGAAATGGTGACATGGGTCTATGCAAGTGTGATGAACGAAGCTACAACTGATTAAAGCGGGTACAACGAGTCTGAGGTGGTCTTACAGCATAAATCAAAAGTGAAAATCAGGCGCCTAGCCCGAGCAAGCCGACCACTCCAGGCAGTTCGACCTGCGCTTTCACCTCTTTGTCCACCTTGTGCGCGAGGATCACGGCGAGGATGTGCTTGCACTATTAGGTCACAAGACAATAAAATATACCATCAGCTTCGTTACTACACTACCAGTGCTTCGCCAAAGACAAGCTACACAGCAGAGCAGTTGAACGTGTACTTACGATGACAGTCCTATCTCCCGAGAGGGAATTGTACGCAAATCCCGCACAAGGGCAATACATCCTCTCCATGACCGTTGCCAGCCGCACAGCTCTCTTCTGCCTCTCGAGATCTTCCGTAGTCAAGCGCTGATTCCTCTTGGGCAACTGTACTGCCCCCCGATGAGGCCTTGTGGGCGATAGCGGTACAGGCGAGCTCGGAGGTGGTGTGGATGACAGATGTCTTTCCTCTGTATTGGATGTAGGTCCTTGTGCTTCGTCCGGCTCGAGGTCTGATGGGTCTAGAGGTGGCGCAAGCGCTTCGGATGGCGCGGGAGGGTCTATGTGGAGGGTGTAGGTTCGTCCTGTTGATGATGAAACCTGAGGCTGTCAGTTACGCTCTGATATGGGGAAAGAACGAACGATCATTCCAACTTTGTGAGAATTGAGATACTCACTTGGTATAGGTATCGGTCAGAAGGTAGACTGACCCGGACGACTGTTGATACGAGATAGTCAGCTGTATCCTCAGCGATTCGCCAATGGCTCATGCATGGATCATCTAGATGATAGCGATGTACTTGCATTGATCGCGTAGACTCACCCTCTCGTTTGTCCACGAGCTGCAATGCAGACATGAGCATAGGCCCGAAGACCGCATGGAGCTGCAGGAGGAGGGCGTCGTCGACTGGCGCGGATGGGGACTGATGATCAGCTCAGCTAGCATACAAAGAGATCCCTTATATTCCATCAAGCAGGTATATTCACTGCTCTTGATTGAAAGTAAAGTGAGCTTGAGGACTCACTCGGCAAAGCAGGTGGAAGTGACTCGATCAACGTCGCTGCGAGCAGCAGGAACTCGCTGGATGGCGCAATCATCGGAGGACCTGCTTGACGGCTCTGCGTGTCTCTACT
Organism: Cryptococcus sp. GC_Crypt_5; assembly: GCA_026538355.1. Lineage (NCBI taxonomy): Eukaryota > Fungi > Basidiomycota > Tremellomycetes > Tremellales > Cryptococcaceae > Cryptococcus > Cryptococcus sp. GC_Crypt_5. The sequence continues at coordinate 3,268 of JALPBZ010000132.1, forward strand.
GTTCGCTCGAGCCGTACATCCGGATCCGGAGTAAGTAGTCTTCGTCGTGAAGTGGCGTATTCGTAGTGAGGAGGAAGGCGATTACAGCTTCATGACACACTGACACAATGTGGACTTCCCCGCATTAGTGCTTCTTCCCCGCATTCGCTGTTTATTTGCCACCCTACCGCTCTACCAGTCTACCATCGCCACGCACTATCCTCGTGGCTTTGGCTCATGTCTCGCTCACTCTCTCTCACTTTACTCTCGCCATCCACCGATCACTTGTTGTTACCTGCTTGTTACATACAAGCACAATCTCTTGCTTCACTTGACATTTATCCCGACACCTTCAACGAACTCTCAGCGCGGCGGCAGCATCACCAGTCCTCCGTTACACATTTCGTCCTTGGGAATATATTGCGCCTTGATACGCATTCCACATCTTCGTGTACGAACTGTACCTTGCGCTCCGACCTTCTTGTTCTTCTCACCACTCACGACTTTGAACGCGCTCCCCTCATATATCAAATATCAGCTCAGACTAGTCTCTCTCCATCCCCACTCACACTCTACTCCAAGATGAACAGAGTAAGTCCCCACTTTCGACTATAACCTCCGCGAGCGACTCATCACTTACGAACAAATAGATATTCGGCTCGAACAAGGCCAAGCCCAAACCCTCGCTGACCGACGCGATCAACTCGGTAAGCCCATCACATCCCATCTCTTCCTATCGTCGCCTAAAAGCGCTACATTGAGCTGACGCCCATGTTGAACTCCGCGCAGACCGACACGCGCATGGGCTCGGTCGAGGTCAAGATAAAGAAGTTGGACGCTGAGCTGGCGGTGTTCAAAGGACAAATGGCCAAGCTGCGAGAAGGCCCAGGAAAGGTGTGTCCGCTCGATCACTTGCCGACTGCACATATCACTGCATAGATCGCCTCACCGCCCCCACAAGGTATTATACCTGTCTTGATGCCTTGGAGATGGAGGACGGTCTATCTAGCCTGGCGTACTTTCAGCTGTGAACGACCTTGTATTCGCAACGAAGCTGATGTCAAACCACTCGCTCTAGGCGGCAGTGCAACAACGCGCTCTGAGAACATTGAAGCAGAAGAAGATGTACGAGAACCAACTTGCGCAACTCCAGCAGCAGACATTCAATATGGAGCAGGCAGCAATGACGACGGAGAATCTCAAGAATACCGTGAGTATCTCAACGTTCCCACTTTATCGACCAGCATGGTGTCAGAGATTGGGAATGAACGTAGACGAGACTTGATCGCTGACATGACTCCCGCCCAGATGGCCACTGTCGACGCGATGCGGGTCGCCAACAAGGAAATGAAGAAGCAGTACAAGGGTATCGACATTGATAAGATCGAGGTGAGTTATTCAGCTTCCATCCTGTTACAAGCTTCGTGCTTGGTCGACCCGGGTCGAGTTAAGGTCACACCGAAGCGGTCCCTGCTTGACATCAGGCTGATATTTGTGTATCTTTCAGAGTATCCACTACGATATGGAAGATCTGATTGATCAGGCGAACGAGATCCAAGAATCACTAGGAAGGAGCTATGGCGTGCCGGACGAAGTGGACGAAGCGGATCTACAGGCGGGTGAGCGGTCGTCATTCTTCACATTCTTTTTCCCAAGCTATGCCTCTGCTCTCCTTCTGTGACCATAATAATCAAGTAAGGAGGGACAGACGCTAACACGCTATACCCTTTCCCGCACTCAGAACTCGACGCCTTAGGCCTAGACGATGAACCTATAGGCGAAGGCGAGACGCCGAGTTACTTAACGGACGCTCAGGCTTTACCGGACTTTGTGGATGCTGCCCCCCTCGAAGAGCTCGTGAGTCGCATTTACCCATCTCGCTATCTTATCGAGGTTGCTAAACGTCAAATCCATCTATCGCTAGCATTCGAGCACGCCCACAGCGGAAGTTGCCCGATGATCCATTTGAACCAAGAGAGCGTAGGGGAGACAGCCGTGTTCGAGGCTGAGTTGTGGGAACAGCCAGATATGGTGTCATCATAGTAGACACCTGAGATAGAGCATTCTCCAAACAGAGTATGTTGGTATGATGAGCAGAGGCGAAGATTTGTACGACTATATCCAGCTGACGAGGTCGGTTATAATCTGATCCCCATATGTATGTATTCATCTATCTAATCTATCTAAATCTTCCCAAGTGGAAAAGACCCGTCAAACGGCTAGACATCGTCGAGCAGCCTGATAGCTGTCCAGACTAGGTAGCTATCACGCCAGTCCGTACTGTATCGCTTGTTCCCTCGATACGATAAGCGAGACTTGGGAAGGGGATGTGATCGGTGGATCGAATTGATGGGTGTGACGAACGTGCGATAGTACGAAGAGTGCACGACGACAGAGGAGGTCGTGGACGCCGTCGCAGTACGCAGTTGTGCAACATGATGCATCCGATTGCGCAGCTCGTGATCGCAGTGTGAGGCAGGACAAGACGCTTTGGCGCGAGCGTGGTTTGCCGAGGTGGTTGATGCGCCGGTGTGCCTCTGTACCCGTGTCGGCCCTAGAACCAAGACCGACAGAGATTCTGCTTGAATGGACGGCACGTGGTGATGTCCGCAGGGAGACATGATCGAGGTGCCCAGCTTCAAAAGCGCAATTGACGAGTATCGACGCCCTTCATCGGCCCTTCGATACCTTGAACGACGCCTGCGCCTGCGCCTGCGCCGTCCCCAGCTCCGCTGAGCTGTGCCTGAGACGCACTGCCATCACTATCGTCCAGCGCGGCAGCGGCTCCAGAGCCAGGGGCAGCCTGGATAATGGTCGCGCCCTGCAATCGTGGTCTGACGCCGAGGGACGAGCAGAGAAGCTTGTATCGCGCTCTGATCAGCATGATGAGGCCGGCAAGATCTGTCGAGCTTGGCGTCGGAACGGGGTTTGTATTAGACGAAGGGTCGAGGTCGTGTTCGACTTCGACTTCGACTTCGACTTCGACAGAGGAGAGGTCGACTGTGGATGTTGGATTGGGGTTCGTGCGGGGGAAGGAGGCGGTGAGGTCTAGTAATTGTTTGGCGTGGGCTAGAGTTCTGCGAGGTTGGGTGTATTGGTCAGCTCACTGGTATCGCCGTATTGTCTACCTGATTGGAGCGGGGTTGAGGGTGATTCGCCCTTTAAACCCTTCAGTAAGGCTAAAGGGATACGGAAAGGACATTACAAGTGAATGTCTGAACTCACCTCATTTCCTTGCTTTTCCTGCCCTGTCGCCCACCCGCGGCCGCAGCCCCAGTTGAAGACGCAGAAGCGTCTTGACCAGGAGCAAGGATCTCAACCCAAAACCCGGCCCAGCCCTCGTAATACCCCACTTCCTCCCACAGCTCCCACGCTTTCTCCCTCCCCAGTTCTCTACCTTCGAAGACCCCGTGCAGTCGGCCGTGCGCGTGGCCCGAGTCGTAGCCTTGGGCGTAGAATCTGTTGCGCGTTGAGTTCAGTCAGTCTTCGTGCGCTTTCATTAGAGTCTATCTGGGATGGAAAGAGACACTCACGTCGATTCGAGGTTGGTCGTCTCCTCCAGAACGTCGTCTTCGTGCTGCATATCGTAGTCCATCCCACTGTTCATGTCCATATCCATCATATACTCGTCTGCCCTGGCCATCTTGCAGGAGTCCAGCGGTAAAGTATCTGTAGGTATGTTCTAGGCGGACGTCGACAGGTTACGTCGACTATCTCCACTGTCAGGTCGGAGCTAGCTATTCGGAGCTATTCTGTCGCGGGCTGTAGCGATGTACGGGAGATACGAGAGAGGTCACAGAGCTGGATTGTAGCGTGGGTGTATGGTGCGGAAAGCAAGCAACATTGCAGAGCAACGAAACAGCGAATGTTCGAATAGTTCACTTTCCTTCACCAACTTTTCGTCAACCGTGCCTGAACCAGCTGAAACCGGGTGGCAAGTGCAAGTGCAGGTGGCAAGAGTCGTGACAGCTGCAGTAAAGCATCGGTCGTTCTGCTCTTACCGCCGCTTAGTGGAAGATCCATGGACATGCATGTCGGACTGCAGGCGACAGTATTCCCCACAAGGTTATCTCACTCAAACGGTGAGAGGTGTGGGAAGGTGTATGATGAAGTGAGCTGAGAGATGGATCTTGTAGATGCCAGGCTCATTCAGCTTTTCGGGCCCTTGTCTTTGCTCGAGACTGTTGATTTCTCTGCATGCACGCATAGTATACTAAGCCTGGCCCAAGCAGACATATCTCGCTCATCGCTGCATATATCTGGTAGCGATGCAGGTCGACGATGGCCTACGACGAATACCGCAGCAGGAGGATAGTATCGCCATGTGCTCGTCCTATACTTCCTGTAAATTTCTCCGAAGTCGGCTATGAGGTGGTGCGCCAGGGACGATCCTGTGCGAAACGATACTCGGATCGGCGAACATGGTTGAGTCGTATTGAGAGGAGATCGCCCAGTCCTCATACTCCCACGAGCTCAGGGCGGCGCTTGGGAGAGCATTCTGAGGCAATTCTCCGTCGCTATCGTCGCTGTCGTCGCTTGATGATTCGCTGTCCTCGTTCTCGGCAGGCGGCGATACATCAGACCAGGTTGACTGACTGGACCGTCGCGGCGAAGTATTGGTACTGGTACTCAATGCCGCGTTGATACGTGCGTTCCGGGCCGCTTTCCACGGAGACAAGAACGCTTCGTCGGGGGTCATCCCATCGATCCCACCAGCTACTGGCTCGCCTGTACAGGGATTCCTCCAACTCCTATCTCGCGCCACGCTACTCAAGGTATTTGAGGCACTTGTCGAGTCGAATTTGTATGCTGAGGTATGTGAAGAAGTGGTTCGCTTCCTAGCTGACGCCGATACTGAAACGGACGTACCGGATCTGGCAGAGCGTAAGATACCCTGGTCTGTCTGGTCGCCCTCGCCCTCGTCCGTATCTTGGGTGAGATCGATCACTTCTCCCACTTCCCTGGTATTGACCTTGTGACCCGCGACATCGAAAGCGTACAAGAACCTCTTCTCCCCATTCGCCGTCTCAGATCGGTTCATTTGTGTCCGAGCGCGAGCGCGAGCGCGAGCCCGATGACGATGACCCCCGGCGACCCGTGAGCTGAGCGTGGGTGTAGTGGTGGAAGAGCTTGAATGGGCGGGATGGAAAGCCACTGTCGTGGGCAAGGGGCGAGGCAATCCATGCTCGAGCTCAAAAGGAGACGAGTAACGACGTCGGGATGTCGACATCGTAGCTTGATTTTTCTTCAGTATTAGGATCAGGACACGACTTCTGATGTGTTGTACTGCGAAACTCCGTTTTGTGGCATAGACGTCGAGCTGCTGTGCACTTGGATAGTTGGTTGGAGTAGGTTTTGAGATACTGTAGACGTCGACAGAGGGATTCTGAGCGATTGAAAAGAAAATTTGATCTGATCATAATCATCTTTTCTGATGTGATGCCTTCTGATCACACATCGATGATGATCACATCACACTGATGGGAAAGGGATAGGCCACAACAGCTAAATCAACTACGGCTGCGATGGCATGAATATAGACATGCATGCGAGGTCGTCCCTGGCTCACTGGCTCTCAATATATAGCTGAGTAGCTGATCTAAGCACTCTCAACCTTGGACTTGTACACGCTCTTGGCGACCTGGACAGCCTCGTCAATCTTGCTGATCTCACTGCCGACTCCAGTGGCACTATCGTCTTTACCGCCGCCCTAATCAAATCTTCGTCAGTGACGAAACATACGAAACGCACGAAGCATACGGAATGCAAATGGGGCGAGCACATACCTTGCCGCCGACGATCTTGCTCACTTCGCCCAACCATGTTTTCGCATCGAGCACTTTCCGCGTCAATACCTCTTTGGGCAGGTAATTGACATGCGCGACCTTGCCGTTCTCGTTATCGGGGCTGAAGACGTAGACTGCCTTGGACAGGGTCTTGGCGGTGGCGACGGCAGCGCTGAGGGTCTGATATGGGCATGCACAATTAGCAATCAAGTATTGCGCTGAGATGCATAGTTGAGAGGGACACGCCGCCACCACTCACCTTGGGGTTACCGCCGATGTCGAATACGCCAGCGAATACGTTCTCGTTAGGGTTGGCCTCGAAGTAGTCCTTGATCTCGTCAGAGATCTGCACGATTACTGTCAGTAATTGCTCATGTTTAGCTGGTGATGCAAAGAAACTCACCAATTTCGAGTCTGCGGCGACCCTGGCTTTGGCAGCAGCAACCAACTCCGACTGGATCTTCTCGAATCGCTCCTTGATTGACTGCTTCTTGATCAACGAAATACCGCTTTGGCCGAGTTCCTGTTGCACACCATTCTCGTCAGTCCATGCGTTTCTCACAATTACTCTACCCTGTCACTTGCATCGAGATACACGCGAACTCACCATCAAGAAGGGCTTGAGCGCGGCCTCCTTCTCCTTGCCCTCCAGAGCCTGGATCCTGTCCAATCGTCTCTCATAGTCGGCAGCTTTCCGTGACACGTCGTGCGCCTCGTGTCCTGTAACAGCAACCACACGCCTGATACCCTTCGCAATCGACGATTCCTCAGTGATGACAAAGTCCTTGATATCATCAGTCTTGGCTACGTGCGTACCACCGCAGAACTCGATAGAGGTGGAACGCCACTTGGAGTCTTCGATGTTCTTCGCGATCTCTGCGAGAGGGTATCCCAGGGAGACGACGCGCACGGGATCGGGGTATGCCTCGCCGAACACTGCGCGAAGACCGGGGATCTTGAATGCCTCGGCAAGAGGCATCTCCTCGGCGTACACTGGTGCAGCCTTCTTGATCCACTCGTTGGAGATCGCCTCGATCTTCACCAGTTCTGGCACGGTGATGCTCTTGTTGTGTGAGAAGTCGAAACGGAGTTTTGTAGCCGAGACGAGAGATCCCTTTTGGTCGATATGGTCGCCAAGGACTTCACGCAGGGCGAAGTTGAGAATGTGGGTACCGGTGTGGTTGTTTCGGATCGGCCATCGGCGGAGCTACACAATGTCGATCAGAATTGAACGGCAGTCAGGGTTGATATGCACAACTCACCTCGTCATATGTCGCGATCACCTCGTCGCCAACCTTGATCTCGCCCTCCTCCAATTGACCGATGTGCAGAACGTAACCGTTGAACACTTGCACGTCCTCGACCTTGAACTCGGCCTTGCCATCGATGGCAAGAACACCAGTATCGTTCTCCTGGCCACCTTGCTCGGCGTAGAAGTTGGTGCGATCAAGGAGGATACCGAAGGGAGCGTTTGGAGGAAGCTCGGCAGTAGAGTTGTAGAATTTGGACTGGTGGTAGACGCTCTTGACCGTAGCCTTGATATCATCGAGTTCTGACTGTCAGCTTATATTGTTGCAAGCCGACTCACGGAACTTGAACGAGTCGTCGGTCTTTGGCACAGCAGCGTTGGCCTCGAGAGCGGCGATATCGTGGACATCAAGCCTGACAGCAGCGGTGGATTTGTCCTTGCCACCAGCCTTGGACGCCTCAAGGGACTCAAGTCGAGCCTTCTCGAATGCCTCCTCGTCGATCTTCAGCCCTCGCTCCTCGGCCATGATCTGCGTGAGATCAACGGGGAAGCCGTAAGTGTCGTACAACCGCCAGATGTCTTTGCCGGCAAGAACAGTACGCTTCTCCTCCTTGGCAGTTGCAGCGTACTTGTTGAAGAGAGCTTCTCCTCTGTTGAGCGTACGAGCGAAAGAAGCCTCCTCCTCGTTGAGGATCTCGATGAGCTCGGGCACCTTCTTGGTAACCTCGGGGAAGATGCCGCTCTGTATACAACATCAGCTCAATTCTCATGCGCCAGTGAACCTTACACACCAATGATTCGACAACGGTAGGAACAAGGGATGAGAAGAAAGTACCGATCTTGACATTGAGCTTGTTGCTGGCGTATCGCACACCTCTTCGCAAAATGCGTCGAAGCACATAACCACGTCCGTCCTTGTCTGGCACACCGCCGTCCGAGATAGCCACAGTCAATGTTCTGATGTGATCAGCGATGACTCGGTAGGCGGTGTCCACATCGCCTTCATCCTCTGCTCCGAATTTGCCGGCATATGGTCGAGCACCAGTAAGCTCCTGGATTTTGGCGAAGATGGGGGTGAACACGTCGGTGTCGTAGTTGGAAGACACGTCGTGAAGGCATGAAACGAGTCGCTCGAAGCCCATACCGGTGTCAACATGCTTGTTTGGTAATGGTCTCAGCTCGCCGGATTGTTCTCGGTTATATTGGATGAAAACGTTGTTCCAAATCTCAAGGACGTTTGGGTCATCGGCGTTGACGAGGTGTGCAGCTTCACGTCCACCAATACGGTCGAAGTGGATCTCACTATTCTTCATCAGCCTCAAAGTGCAGAAAGAGATCATTCGAGATGCGATAAACTCCAACTCACCTGCATGGTCCACAAGGTCCAGTAGCGCCCATCTCTGCGGCACGTCAACAAATGGTAAGAGCTCAAAGAGAGAAAGTCACTCACCCCAGAAGTTGTCCTTGGCGTTACCAGGAAGGATGTGCGCTTCTGGCACGCCGAGGTCTCGCCACAATTGTCTGCACGAATCAGCGTTCTGCCGAAGTGCACTGGCCACGCCAGCACTCACTGAGCTTCGGTGTCTGCCTCCAGTCCCTGCTTCGCGTCTCCTTCGAAGTACGTCACGTACAGACGGTCCTTTGGCAGACCGTACACCCGAGTAAGGAGGTCCCACGCCATGGTCAAAGCGGCAAGCTACTCGTGAGCTTAAGTATTCAGGTGGTAGGACTCACCTTGAAGTAGTTGCCGAAAGACCAGTTTCCCAGCATCTCGAAAAAGGTGTGGTGGTACGAGTCCTTGCCCACATCGTCGAGATCTATTTATCAGCTACTATGTGACCGGAGGTGACTCACCATTGTGCTTGCCGCCCGCTCGAATACACTTTTGCGAGTTGACGGCGCGGATGAGCTTGGACAGGTCCGATTTTGGGTCGGCAGTACCCAGGAAGAGAGGTTTGTACTGGTTCATACCCTACAATAGCAGCTCATCAGCTCAATGTCCTAGTGGAAGTAGTAAAGACACTCACAGCATTGGCGAAGAGCAGAGTGTCATCGTCGAAAGGGATGACGCCTGATGAAGGCCAGAAGGTGTGCTCGAACCCAGGCTGCTTAACGAAATAGTCGATATATGTTTGACGGACTTTGGCCGCAGGCCAGTCCTGCGGCGAGGGCCAAGGGTGAGGAGCGGTCGTAGGGACCGTAGGTTTAGTGGTGGCCATGGTGCGAATTGAGAGACGTGTAGTGATCCGTGGAGAGAGGGGTATCAAGCGCAATCTATGCGTGATGAGAGCTGGAGCGTTGCGAGTGCAGAGGCCAAATAGCATACACGGAACTCTGCGAGGGGGTATTGATGTCGTGCGGACCTGCTGGGAGTCACGGGTCGAGCACAGACGTAGCGTATCGATATGATGGGGTTGATGGTGATTGAGGTGGTGTGTTGAGCGAGTCGATGACACCAAATTCAAGCTCCAGGTTGGCCAGATTGGGCGTACCGAAACAGGGGAGAAAGACTGTCACGTGATACCACCTTCATGTAGCCACAGGGTGACATGTAGGAGGGTCATCCAGGTGTTACATGCATCGGTACTCCTCCGCGTTAGTATATGCACGCAGATCCCCATGGCTAATTGCGTGTGTCACAGTCATTCGGACACACTTCATGGGAGAAGGCGATATGAGCTACATGTTGTTTTATCATGAGAAGAACAGACTCGTCGCGGTACAGTCGCACACAGATCTCTAACAGCCGCACAGAACTCCTTGCCGTTGTAGTCCAGACATACATGCAGATTACACCCATCTACCACACACTTCATCTATATCGCTTTCCAGTGACTCAACACACGCTCCTCAACCCCTTCTCCAACCCATTTATACAGCCCATCGGCCAAAGCCAGGTTCTCCACTTCACTCTTGAACAACTTGGTCATATCTGGACCACCTGGACCTCCGAAACCGCCCATGCCCGCTCCGGAAAGCGCGGACATCGCGCTCAGGTCTCGTGTGTCGACGGCGGCTAAGTATGACGCAACTCGCATCAGTGATGTCTTCCTTGACAATTGAGTTCAGCCAGTGATACTCACCGTTATCAGAGCCCAGAATCAGCTTGAAGACGCCGTTCAGCCCGAACAGGTTCAGAAAGTACCACGAGAGAGCGCTGTACGAGAGTAACGAGAGTCAGCGCGGTGTGTTTCAGTCGTGCGGCCAGTCCTATACTCACGAGACCCATCGCACGTCCAAGTCGGGCATCTGGATATCCTTTGATAGCAGCGTCTTGAATCCGGCAGTCAAGGGAAATGGCAGGCGCACTAGAGTTGGCAGATACGATGATAAGCGAACAGCAACGGAAAGACGATGATTCTCACTCACTAAGAACGAAGCCAGAGAAGAAGACACTGATGTACTGCATGATGACCATGTTGGGCACCCTGCGGCATCATGACATTCGTCAGCTTATTTTGACGGAAGGGTGGCGCTCAAGGCATCAGCGGACGATGTGATCCCACGCACATCATGACGGCCTGCTTCTTCATGCCATCCATCATCGTGTCCATTCCTCCGGCTTCGAAGGGGTTAGCTGGTCCAGCATCTTCCTTGTCTTTGCCTTCATCCTGTAGATATTCGCCTGACGAGAGGGCCGTTGATAGAGAGGAGGAAAGGGCTTTGTATGCTGTGGGCGGGAGGGAGCAAAGGGGTGCGGACTGGCGCAACAACGCCGAACGACCGAGAGCACGTCTGTTGAGTAGTTTTAAGTGCGATCAGCTTCTCTGTCGCGACCATATAGACGAGATACGAAAAACGCACTGCTCTCGTACTGCCGCCGCGGCCTGCTTCTTCGGCGCTGAGTTGAGCAGTAATGTCACGCGATGTCGCAGGATACCGACTAGCAGCTATACCGGCTTTCAGCCACAGCGCTGACGCAATCGTTGACCGCGCTACTCACCATGATGAGTGTGATAGGGATGAGGACCCAGTCCTGCGATATCATCATCAGCTCTACATCCACGTAACCGTCGATTACTACTTACCCGGATGGACGGGTCGAGGTAGAGGTCTTGCCTGAGACATAGTCAGCTAATTATCGGCCAAAGTCACCACATAGCTCACTCTGCTTTTACCGGCATGTCGACCCCAGTCCGGTGATGCTTCCAGTCTATACCTTGTACAAGAACGATGTACTTGATCGTCGTTACATCAATGCTGCTGGTTGTGGTGACTGAGTGGGAAGGGAATGCGGGGCAACGAGTGACGAGCCAGTAAGTGGGGGGACAGCACAAAGTCATTGCCCAGAGAGTGATCGCCACATTTTCGGGATTTCGGCCGAATTTCCCTGACATAAACCTGATTAATTTCTTTTTGAGTCACCCATTTGTTTGATATCACAGCGAGAGAGAGAAAAAAGTTGAGCGGTAGTGCCACAGAAAAATCCAGGCTCACTCTCACGTCAAAGTAAAGTCGGTTGCAAGTCAGTCAGTCAGTAGGGCACAGCCAGCCAGCCAGCTACTACACATTCCACATCACCTCTTTTCGTAGCTTCTCTTTCATACTCCCCCCCTCCTTCATCCACACGAAAAGACATCATGTCCTTCTCTCGCGCTTCTGCCCAGACTGCTAAGCAGGCCCTCAAGGCCGCTGCCCCCCAGCTCGGCCGCCAGGTCGCCAGGAGGTCTTACACCCTCCTCGCCAAGGCCCCCACCGCTGCCATGACCACCCGTCTCGGCGTGAGTCTAACGCGGCATTACAATGAGAGTAACGCCTGAACTAATCCACAATGAACATAGGCTACCCGCGGTGTCAAGACCCTCGACTTCGCCGGTACCAAGGAGACCGTCTACGAGCGTGCCGACTGGCCCGTTGAGAAGCTCCAAGAGTAAGCTCAGTCACTTGCTGGTCTGACTCGCGAGGGCAAGCCGCTGACAGCTTCACGACAGGTTCTTCAAGAACGACACCCTCGCCATGATCGGCTACGGCTCTCAAGGCCACGGCCAGTCCCTCAACGCCCGTGACCAAGGTGTCAAGGTCATCGTTGGTGTCCGCAAGGGCGGAGAGTCATGGAAGCAGGCTCAGGAGGACGGCTGGGTCCCCGGAGAGACCCTCTTCGACATCCCTGAGGCTATCAACAAGGGTACCATCATCATGAACCTCCTTTCCGACGCCGCTCAGTCCCAGACTTGGCCCGAGATCGCCCCTCTCATCACCAAGGGCAAGACCCTCTACTTTGCCCACGGTTTCTCCGTTGTCTACAAGGACGACACCCACGTTATCCCCCCCAAGGACGTCGACGTCATTCTCGTCGCCCCCAAGGGTTCCGGTCGCACTGTCCGTACCCTCTTCCTTGAGGGCCGTGGTATCAACTCGTCCATCGCCGTCTACCAGGACGTCACCGGCCAGGCCAAGGAGAAGGCCGTCGCTCTCGGTATCGCCGTCGGCTCCGGTTACGTCTACGAGACCACCTTTGAGAAGGAGGTCTTCTCGGACCTCTACGGAGAGCGTGGTGTCGTGAGTGATTGTCGTTTACTTACAGCAAAGCATAGCTGATGTGAACGCTTTGATACAGCTCATGGGAGGTATCCAGGGTATGTTCCTTGCCCAATACGAGGTCCTGAGGAAGAACGGCCACTCCCCCTCGGAGGCCTTCAACGAGACCGTCGAGGAGGCCACCCAGTCCCTCTTCCCCCTCATCGGCAAGTACGGCATGGACTACATGTACAACGCGTGCTCCACCACCGCTCGTCGTGGTGCCCTCGACTGGGCCCCCAAGTTCAAGGAGTGCGTCTTCCCCACACGACACATGGATGAACCAAGCTGACTTGTGCTGCAGGGCTAACCTTCCCGTCTTCGAGGCTCTTTACAAGTCGGTCAAGGACGGTTCCGAGACCCGCCGATCGCTCGAGTTCAACTCGCGTGAGACGTACCGCGCCGACCTCCAAAAGGAGCTCGACGAGATTGACAACCAGGAGATCTGGCGTGCGGGCAAGACCGTCCGTAGACTTAGGGTGAGTGGCAGCTGCCTTCGCGCGATTACACAGAATCAGAGCTGATTGTTGTCCACGTGAAATAGCCCGACTCCCAGAAGGACGAGCTTTAAGCTGTTCAACCCATCTTGTAGTCGCATACCTCCCTTCCTCACCCCCTTTACATACGAAAACGGGACGCCGTCACTCCCTAGCCTGACTCTTGGGACATGCATGCATTGATCATGAGCGTATTCTAGAGCTATTGTGGCTGATTCTTTACTGACTCCTTGCTAAGTATCGACTTTAACATACGAGCGCAGGGACTCCTAACGTCGCTCTACCGCTGTCCAGCTCTGCAAGGATACCTGCAATAGTCGTTCATATTTCTTTGAGCCTCAAATTCAGCAATGCAATGCGTACATTCTGCTATAAAAGCTACAAAGGTGTATAATGGGGAATGGAGCGAAGTAAGAGCTCGGCTCCTTATCTAATAGTATAGTACCGGTTGATTGTCCATCCAGTGTGAGCTCTCCACCTCCTGCTTGTACTGTAGGCGATGGTATTGCGGATTGCGGACCTCTGAAATGAATGTCGTGTGTCGTGGAGTTTCGTTCAAGCATTAAGTCGTAATGGCAGCACGCGCTAGCGACTAGTGACCAGCGTTTCTACCCTGCCTCTGCCCCTGCCCCTGTCCCAATCCTAGTCCGTGCGCCGACCTACTCTCTGTGGGACTTGTGGGACTAGCCTCGCCCTGACCCTCGCTCCATTCAGGCCTGTACATAGGCGGCAGGTCCTCGACTTCCGGTTCTCGCTCGACTCGTCCAGCATCCTCGTGGCGCCTGAATCCGCCTACAGGCGCGTCCTGCCGCGGTAGATGCGATCCGGAGTACTCATCTTGTCCTCGTAGACCTTGGCCTGAGGCTGAGCCTGTAGGGGACGGATCAGGATTTGACGCAGCGAGGGCAGCTGCCATTTGCGCTTTGCTCAGGTTCGGCCGAGAGGTCGAAGATGACATTGCTGATGCTCTGTTCTCCCTTCCGCCAAGCGCTGGAGTAGGAGGTAATAACGCTGCTAGCGAAGGCGAAGGTGACGCGTCGTGGTAACTATAGCTGTTATGAATGCTATCGGCGAACGAATGGCCGCCGGAGGACGACTGCGAGTCGTTCCGCCCATGCATATGGGGAGCGCGAGGCGGCTCCAGATCCCACGCCAAGTCCAGCATAGGCGGACCATCACTCGTGGAGCGTGAAGTTGATGGCGGAATCGCTGCTCCATCCCAGAAAGGCGATACTGACGACGAGCCGTACTCTTCTCCTGCGCCTGCGCCTGCTCCGTGCCCGCCCGTATGAGCAAGCGAGAACCGCTGAGAATCACCGGTAGCCAAACCAGAATACGGATCTTCGTATTCGGATCGCCGAGAAGTCGTAGCCACCAAGTCGACCACTCCACCAGGCTTCACCTCTTGGCCCCTCATCTCCCGTCGATGAGAAAGCAGCGAGCGTATCTGCCTCCGACAGCAGAACCATATGAGTGCCCCTTGCACCGCGACGACAACGACTACCGCCATGACGACGATACCAACGATAGCGCCGGTACTGAGACTGCGAGAGAACCGAGCAAGTCAGCCACAGCTTGCCGAAATGGCGACTGAGATCACTCACCCTGCGGCACCCTTTGGAAGAGCTGTTTCCGTCGCGATTGCGGTGACGGTCTTGACGCCCCCGACGCTGGTCTTTGTAGTCGAGCCGGTAGCAGTCCCGGTCGCCGTGCCTGTTGCGGTGGCTACCGCTGGCGTGGAGGAAGGAGACGAGCTGTCCAAGCATGAGCTGTCGGACGAGCCTCCGATTGTGTAGAGGTTACTTGAGCCTCCTTGGTATGTGCTGCTCGAGTCGAATGCGGCGAGGATGACCTGAGTTCCAGACGCGATATTGGTGTTCCAGACTGTAAGGTTATGCGTTAGCTTATCACCGCCGGTTTTGTCAGGGGCCGTACCCACCTAAGGACGTTGCGTCACTGTTGGATGGCACGAGTTGGAAAGGTTGACCACCTGGAATAGCACCTATGATGGACACAGGCGCAACAGCCGAACTGTCCCAATACACTTCGAGATAGCCGCATTGCTGCATATGCATTGTCAGCTGAGCTCGAGGGGAGTCTAGGTGTTCGGATACGTACAGTCAGAGAGGTTTCGTTGAGGTAGAATCTGGTGGATAGAGTCAGCCAAAGATCGATGTTTGATGCGATCACTCACAGGAAATCTGTGGTGGTGGAGCGTAGGGAGCAAGAGGAAGAGTTGGAAGAGCTTGCTACGGAGTAGAGGTCGGATACACCCCCAGTCTACGCATGGACATCAGTTGGGCACATTGAGCGACAACGCTCGTAGACACTCACGCCTGTACCAGAACTGTCGGACATCATGATCACGAAATTAGTGCCGGATGGATCTGTTTGCGAGTTTATGAGCTATATTCAACCAAAGCTAGAGCGGGAAGCTCACAATCTACTGTCCACTCGTACGAGCCTTTGCCGGTGCTACTATCGTACGCCGAGCTAGGTATCGAGACGATTGACGGGTAATCGTACGCCGGCTGCGCACGATGATCAGCTCTGACAATCTCAAACAAGGACGGGAAAGGAATGACTTACGATGATGGTGAAGTTGTACGGCGCCGTGCCGCCTGTCCAGGTAATGTCGACTGAACCACATTGTGCGGGCGAGGAGGAGCCGAGGGAGAATGAGAAGGCTAGAGCGAGCGACGGGGCGAAGAGCGCAGTGAGGAGCGTCGAGAGAAGCATTGTGGTGATGAGCTCGGCTGGGCGTATTAGAAAGGGATGTATGAGTGAGTCATGAGAGTCAAGTGAACTTGACGGGGTTGCAGCAATGACAAGATCGAAATCGAGATCAAGCGAGTGCAAGTGCAAAGCGATGTATCGTGCGTGTGGATGATCAGTGGACAAGTGAGAGAAGCAGTGTAGACAGGTATACACTACTGTGAGAGTACTATGCGACTCCTCGGTGACAATAAGGAAAATAAAACATACACAACCTCGTGGCCCTGATCTAAAATTTCATTCATCTCATACATCTCTCATACGTCCCCAGGATGAGTACGGGGTAAACGATGAATCAACAAGCACTGGAGACAACGACGCTATGGGTGCTACAGCTTCCCACACAGCGAAGCCGTCAGAGGCTGACAAGGGGTACTTAGGTGTTTGAGGGTGGTAAATGGCAATGCAACCCATAACAGCTATGCTCCGGTCAAGCGGTCTCGCGGTCTCGCTGATGTTGCCGCATGTCGCATGTCATCCTTGTTGATGAATGTGCGAAGGCGAAACAAGGCACATGGCAAAATCAAAAGCGAAAGGGCTTGAGGGAATTTACTTTACTTTCTCGTATCCTGAAACGCTGAGAACGCGTGGAAGACGCGCGTGTAGAGTATGGGTGGATGTACAGTGCTCAGGGCAGTATGCGCGTCTACTCGCTTCTGAAGCTATATAGAGTATGACAAAATACTTTAAACATCAAGCATCACACCGTTGGTGAAACGGTATCATGCGTCGTTGCCATGTGACTTTCCAAGTTCTTGTCTATTCGACGCGGCAAGGGTTCGACTCCCTTACGGTGTATATCTTTTGGCATTTGCTTTCGCGTTCTCCTTTTTACCATGTATCTATCCTCCTTAGTATTATTACGATTTCGGACATGGCCGTTTTTGGTGATTACCCCGGTGCACTGGAGCTTGTCATCGATTGCGCTTGTCAACATTTATCTTTATGACAGTATTTGTAAGACTGGATATTGAGTGACACGTTTCAGATCGTCAAAGGGTTGCTATCACTCTCCTCTAGTCGCAAGCTGGCCTGCACCTTGCGTCCTACTTGAAGAGTATAGATGATATAGCCGACGGAGATCAACATGAACCCAGTGTAAGCACGATTTACCATTCACGCTTCCTGTTTCGACCTATTCCTCCGACTTGTAGATCGATCTGCTCAGGCGTGAATCGCGTACCATGCTGACAGTCCCTTAGATCTCCTTCGCCTCCGCGAGGACCACATGCGGACGATGATTCCGATGACGCGGACGAGTACGATGGATTAATCGACGAAAATGAACCTATCGAAGGGGACTTTACCGTGCGGGCGATAGTAGCTGGCTTGCTCGTCGGCGTCGTGCTCTGCATGACCAATATATACTTTGGCCTACAAACGGGTGTGTACCCCCATCACCTTCTTCCCCTTGCACTTAACGAACACAGCAGATACCCCACACCCCCCTGAAAAAGTGGTAGATAGAGCTGACAGGATGATCCCTTGACGACATAGGATGGGTATCGATGATGTCCCTCCAATCGGCTCTACTGGGATTCGCAATATTCAAGCTCCTCCCCTGCCTGCCCCAGCTGTTCCCCACGATGAAACCTCTCACACCGCAGGAGAACGTCGTGCTGCAGACCACAGCCGTGGCTACGGGCACCATGCCCCTAGCCGCGGGGTTGGTGGGGATCATCCCTGCTTTGGGGATGATGAGCGTGAAGCTCGATGGGAGGGAACCTATCGTTCTGAGTTACGGCTCGTTGGTATTGTGGTGTATGGCTGGTGAGTCGTTTTGTCCCCGGCTGTAGTCGGGTTTTGGGGCTGATCTGTTCTATACAGTGGCTTTCTTTGGGTGAGCTAAATGTACCTGGAATATACGGTGTGACGTACGAGCTGACAATCCGCAGTGTGTTCCTCGCGGCGCCTCTGCGTCGACAAGTGATCGTCAAAGAAAAGCTCGTCTTCCCTTCCGGCAGTACGTACACCTCTTGTCACCCATACGATGATACACTGATGCCATTGTAATGCAGCTGCGACCGCCCAGCTCATAGCGCTCCTACATCGCATCCCACCCCCATCTCAAGCATCCTCATCCACTTCTACAACATCGCGCGCATACCGTCGTCTGCCCCGATCGTCAACCTCTGTTTCTCCTTCGCGAAGTAGAGGGCTGGAGGAGCAGGGATCCCAGTCTGAGCCAACTGGGTATGACGCAGCGGAGAAGGACGCGCAGGTCATGGCTGGTTCGGGCTGGTGGGCTCTCGGGTGGAGCTTTGTCGCGAGTGGAGGTTTGACCGTAGGTCTAACCATTCTCATCCAAGGCAGTATACTGAGCAAGGTCACGCTCTAGTTTCTGAGTTACCTCTTCCCGGTCATCTTCGCGCTGCCTATATTTGACATCTTCGGCTTGCCTTTCGGCGCGAGTCTGGCTGCGAACTGGTTGTGGTGGTGAGTCATACGTTACAACAAGACATATGTAAAATACTGACAGATGATGTGTAGGTTCACCCCATCCTTATCGTATATAGGTCAAGGTGAGCGTGTTCTCTGATGCGTCATTGACGAATGCTCATCGCATACTCAGGCATCATTATGGGCTTTCCCGTGACGGTCTCTATGAATGCTGGCATGCTAGTCGGCTGGGCGGTGTTATCGCCGGTTTCGAAGAAATTAGGATGGGCACCTGGGGCTGTTTCGTCCACCACCGAAGGCGCCAGAGGATGGATCGTAAGTCTACGACTTTCCAACTTTGACTATGGCTCAATACATGTCTCGCGCAGCTCTGGATTGCTCTCGCTATCATGATAGCCGAATCGATCATCTCCCTCTTACCAATCACTCTAAGCTACATCACCACCATCATACGGCACTACAAACAGCGTTCGGCTCGACCACGCGTATTCCAAGCTACGCGCTCGCCACGCAGCTCAGGTCTAGCTGAAGACGACTATTTCGACCCTCTCCCCCAAGATGACGAGGACGAGGAGCATGAGCCTGCCGATAGGCTAGTACCCACTTCGTGGGTCGTCTCCGGTCTTGCCGCGAGTGCTGTGTTGGGCGTCGGCCTCGTTTGGGCTGTCTTCGGTAAGGACGGCATACACCCTTGGGCTACTGCGATTGGTCTTGTTCTGGCGAGCGTATTGAGTCTGATCGGTGTGAGAGCTCTGGGAGAGACAGACTTGAATCCTGTGAGCACCTCTCCTCTGACAGTATGACATGCGATTGATCAGCTAAATGTTTTCATCCAGGTCTCGGGGATTGGGAAGATCAGCCAGCTGCTCTTTGCGGTTCTCCAACCGGGCAACGTGGTAGCGAACATAATCGCCGGGGGCGTAGCAGAAGTGAGTCCACCTTCACTCCGCCGAGCATGTCCGCTGACGAAGACTTTCTAGGCTGGTGCACAACAGTCAGCTTCCTCATCTCCGAAGTGCAAGGGAAGACAAGCTGACATCGTTGCAGAGCGGGCGACCTGATGCAAGATCTCAAGACTGGACACCTTCTCCGAGCGTCCCCACGAAGTCAATTCTACGGTCAACTTATCGGTAGTTTCGCCAGCGTCTTTGTCTCCACGGCAGGCTACAAGTTTTATACTTCTACCTACGTGATTCCCGGACCGCAATTCGCCGTGCCATCAGCGGGCATCTGGTGAGTGGCTCTTTCTACCACTCTCGAACATAGCCGCCTATCTCAGCACTAATGTATGTTGTGTTGGGATGCAGGCTCAACCTCGCGCGTCTGTTGAACAAAGGACACTTGCCCTCGCACGTTATCCCCTTCATGCTCAGTTTCGGCCTCGTCTTCGCCGCCATAGCTGGTTTGAAGGCGTTCAAGACGAGATTACCTGCATCATGGGCAAAACCCATATCATACCTGCCATCAGGGATAGCCTTCGCGGTCGGCTTCCTCAATTCGCCAAGCTTCTCCATCGCGCGTCTCATAGGTGGTTATATCGCTTATCGCTCAGCTCGATCTAGCGCATCGGGCGAAACGCCATTGTTGGCTATAGTGGTAGCGAGCGGGTTCGTACTGGGCGAAGGCGTGGTGAGCATCGTCACGCTCACTATGGCAAGTATGGGTTATGGCGCTATCAGCTGTTTCGGCTGCGGGATAGGCGGAGGTGGTTATTGTTCTGGTGGTTGCGCATGAACGACCTACTGTATCTAGGGATGTCACCCTTGTTCATCGAATGTGATGCGATCTTTAGACGATACTGAGCTGGATCATATGCCCGTGCAACAAGACCCTCATGAATGTATTGAACGACCGAATTGATGCGACTGCTCATTCTCAGTTCATACGCCCTAGCTATTATATACTGTATTTCAATTATACCTTATCAACTGTCCTTTTCCCACAGGGATTTCTTTTGTTTGTTATCAACGTCATGCGGTTGTGACTGAACGACACTACGACGCTGATCACCTCCTAGCGGCCGCCGCACCCTGAGAGCGCTTGACAGCGCGCCCGAAGTCGCGCAACTCGCGCTTCTTGGCAGAGAGGGTATGGAGGATATCGGCGTTGTACGCCCAGCCGTCCTGCGCGTCGATACCGGGGCCGAAGACGGTGTCCCAGTCCTTGATGATGCCCTCGATGATGGGCGTGAAGACGATCTGGATGTTCTCGATCGCGGGGGTGAAGCCGCCTTGGTCCGTCTCGAATGAGTAGACGCTGTGGGCAGGCCAAGTGTAGATCAGCACGTGTCCTGACGCTCCTCGGCCAGTCGCGAACGGGCATTGGAGATAGGAGAGAGAAGTAGTGGTGGGACAACAACTCACGTGTCCTGGTTAGGAGGCGCACGGTCGAAATCACTCGCGGTACGCATCAAGACCACACGGCCGAAATCGACCTTGCCGGCAGTATGGGCACGGACCATGGCCTCGAAAGACGCATTGTCCTCTTGCGCAGTCAACGAGTAGACTCCGGTGCCGTTTGTCCAGAGCGAAGTGATGTTTCCGAATGCTTCGTCGAGGAGCGAGCCGGCAAAGTAGACGTCGGAGGTGGCTACGTCGCCCTTGAAGATGGCTGGGGGCAGGTTGGCGGGCGCGTAGTCGTAGTTCGCTCTACACACATGATATGATATGATCAGCAAGGTGCTGGAGAACCAAGACGCGTTTGGTCCCGTGGGGACACCGTAGCGCGGTACTCACCGGTACGTGGCAGCATCGCTCGAGTCGTTCAGCTGCACGCCGTCAGTGTACGCCATCACCGTGTCCCGCAAGTTGGTGTTCAGCTCGTACACCTCTGTGCCGTAGATGGTGGTCGCGGCCTGCCCGGGCTCGGAGGTGCCGAAGAGGAAGTAGCCGGTGGTCCAGTTGCTGGGGATCTGGCGGGCGTCGATCTCGTAGCTGTGTACGTGGCGGGTGGTCAGCGCGAGATGGTAGTGCGTCACGAGAATGGTGTGGAAAGCAGGATAGCAAATAGGGAGGATAGAGGATAGGATGAAGGATGGAGGGAGGACGGAGGTGACTCACGCAAGAGCGACCTGGACGGCGTAACGGGCGAAGCCGACGGAGCCGAGGGTACCCTGGAACGGGTTAACACCGGCGATACCGCCGATCAAGC
Source organism: Cryptococcus sp. GC_Crypt_5 (assembly GCA_026538355.1). Classification (NCBI taxonomy): domain Eukaryota; kingdom Fungi; phylum Basidiomycota; class Tremellomycetes; order Tremellales; family Cryptococcaceae; genus Cryptococcus; species Cryptococcus sp. GC_Crypt_5. Next base: position 24,621 of record JALPBZ010000132.1, read on the forward strand.
TGCGGGACGATCACGTCAGTAAAGGATCCAGCTTGTGGTTTACACCAGGCTACGATGAGATAGAGGCAGGACTCACAAGTAGGTCTGGGTAAAGTCGAACTCGGAAGAAAGAACGATAGCGGACACAGTGCAAGCGGCGTTGATCTCCGACTCGCCAGTGGTGAAATGGCAGATCTCGTAGTCGGTCGAACAGGTGATGTTGGGGTACAGCGGGCTCATACCGGGGAGCTGGATCGTCTCGGTGAGGGAGAGCGTGTCCTCCCAGACGTCTTCGTACGAGAACATCCTGTGGGCGTAGCGAGCGTCGCGAGCGTAGCGTCAGCCTCGGCTGTGTATGGTGATCTCGATCTGCAACAGTGAGGTCGACTCACGAGATGATCATGACTTTCGGGGCGATGGGGGTCGCGTGCGCCCATTTCTTCGCCAAGGCAGCGGGCGCAGCGGGAGAGGCAGCAGGAGTGGGGGAGGCAGATGCCAGACCCGCCAGAGCACCGAGTGCGAGAAGGGACAGAGCGGAACGCATTTTGTGCTGTATCGCAAATAAGGATGTGGGGGGAAGATCAGGTCGGTATTTTTGAAGAAGAGGAACGAGAAGAAGAAGAAGGTATAGGGATAGTATATATAGGATCGATTGGCTTGGCTACGAGATGCGCGAGCGCCGGCTATGCGCAACGAGGAATGGGGACGAGATAACGCCACCGCCCACCGGCCCACGCCCTGCCTGTCCTTATGCGCATCCTGCATCCGGCGCATCAGTGCCCGTACTCCAGAGTCACTGGCCAATGAGGGCCCTGGGACCGGTACATCGTACCTCGTACAGCGTACAGAACAAAGATGGCGCTACGGCTCAGGCTAACGGGAACGGGAGCAGTGCTGACGCTACCACTTGTTCATGAACCTCATGAACTTCATGAAAGGCGCAGGAGTAGATCAGCGCAGCAAAGTAACACCCGTTCCTGGCCCGTCCGTATTCCTGCGCCTGGCCGTGCATCAATGCAGACGAGCAGATAAGCCAGCTAAGCGATCCATCCTGCGATCCCGACGTTAACGGACGTCAGCCAAGTGGACACTTCGTATGTGGAGAGATAAGAATAACTTATCCGAAAAGGGTGATCAGTGTGGACGCAGTGACGCACCATGTGGTCTACCCCATGAACCATTTAGAGATAAGCAGATTCCAAATTCCAGGAATTATCCCTGAACTTGGTACGCGGTACAGTACACGTACTCGGTCTTTGACCTGTTTCATATGCTGTCTAGTACGAACCATGTTCATCTTCTGTCCACGAGTCCAAGCAATGCATGTATCTCAGCTACGCTATAGCCCGGTGCACCATTCGGCCAAAATTGAGAAAGGAAAGAGATATATCAAAACGGTCAACAAGTACTTCTTTTGGTTCCAGATCATCAATCCCTCGAATCCTTCATATCCTTCTTCACTTCTTTCACTTCGCAGCCCCGCTTTTCTCGGCTCGGCATGACCTAACAGACCACCACCCTATCTATACCCATAAGGATTCTGCTGCTGCTGCTGCTGGCCCATGTATCCCATACCCATAGGGTTGTACCCCGTCATCTGCGGTGGCATCCCCTGCGGCGCGAAGCCGGTCTGTTGAGGCATCATCCCATTTTGGTATCCCGTCACTTGGGGCATCATGCCGTTGCCGTTGCCGTTGCCATAGCCTCCGCCAGGAGCGCCGTTGTAGCCTGTAGTCAAAGGTCGCAGAGCATCGTATTTGCCTATTACACCAGAAATGACATAGTCAGCGTCATGCGTTACTTTGACGAGTGTGATGTACGAGCAACTGCACTCACCCGAAACCTGAGGCTGCTGCTCTTCGGGCTTGCCAAAGTCCGTCTTCTTCATAGCAGCAAAGATACTAGATGGCGCGTACTTGTCCTGAGACTGCTGAGCCTGAGGCGGGGGTATTGAGGCGATAGCGTTGAAAGCGGACTGCTGTTGAGGCTGCTGTTGCATGCCGCCGGGGTATCCTGTGAAGTCTGTAATCACGCACAGGCACATCACAGCACGGTCAGTAACGATCTCTTCTGTGTCGAGTAAGGAAAAGGGATGATGAAGACTCACTCGGCTGCATCTGGTAGGGCTGTTGCTGACCGTAGCCTTGCTGGAATCCCTGTTGGTATCCCGTCGGCTGAGCCATCATCTGCTGTTGTTGTGGCGCAAAGCCAGTCTGCTGCTGAGGCATGAATCCCGTTTGCTGCGGCATGAACCCAGTTTGCTGTTGACTGAGAGGCGACAACGCCCGCGTAGGGACGAACATCCCCGTTTGTTGCGGTTGCATGGGGTTGAGCAGTCCTTGGTTCGTGGGCACAGGAGCGAGCGGACCTCGCGGAGCATTGGGGTTGACTCCCGTAGGTTGGCCGATGAGTTGGGACATCGGTTGTCCTGTTCCAGGTACACCCAGACCGTACGCTTGCGCCTGCACCGCTCCTGTCTGTTGCGGCTGCACTGAGACCATTTGCGATAGTCTGTCAAAGTTGGCACTGCCGCCCGTGTCGTTCTGGGAGATGCCAGTACTTGCAGGACGAAGCGCATTGATTTGAGCCAGCAGCGATTCGGTGGTGTTGGCAGGGGCAGCGGCGGCGGGGGCAGCTGGTGCTGTGGGCGCAGCAGGAGGCGCTGGCGAGGCAGGCTTAGAACTAGGCTTGATGGTCCATGCATCATCGTCGAAACCGACAAGGGGTGTAGCCTTCTTCTCGGCTGCTGGAGGGGGAGGCGAAGCCGCAGGAGGAGGCGTAGGCGGAGTAGGCGTTGAGATAGAGACCTTTGACAGCTGGTCGGACGCCGCTGCTATAGCTGATGGGTCCACGGTATCTGCGCCAGTCCCCTTCTTTTCCGGGCGTCCACGTCGGGTGTTGTTCGCCAGCTTACCGCCCGGACCAGTGAAGAGACCGGGAGGAGGCTGCGGTGCCGGGCCTTTGCTCCCGCTATTCTCATGCTCTTGCAACTGCTTGGCGTACTCCGCGTCCAAGTCGATCTGCGCTTGCTGCTCCGGAGTCTTCTTGGCGAATTTCGCGACAATCACCTTTCTGACACGGATGACATCACCTTCCCTCAGACCCAGTGAGCGGAGAGTCCCACTCTCTAGATCGGGGAGAATTGACTCGTCGATTCGATCGCGGTCAAAGTTGGCAGCGTATCGTGTGCAGTCATCCATATCGCAGCCGGCAGAAAGGAAGAATTCGAACCAATCGAAACGGGGCTTTCGGGGCGGAGGCTGCTTCATAGCTTCTGGCGGGATGGGTTCCTCGGCTCGTTTCTGAGACTCGACAGATCGAGAGGGCGCCGGGGCTCGACGAGGCGTAGACTGACCAAGCGGGACATCGTCGTCGTCAACGGGAGGCGGGCGGGATTTCCGCTGCTCGTGTCGTCTGACCAACTCGGCATCGCGCGAGGACAACTTTTCGAGCGGGACTTCGATGATGACACCGTTGAGCTTGTGTAGACGGATCTTGGCTCCGTTCAGCCCAAGATACTCCGCTTCGACGTTGAATTGTCCACTCTTGTCACTCCAGGTTCGAATTTTCGCAGTGTTGGGTTCTTGGATATGTCAGCTGGATTGTTGTTATCTAAATAAGACGTCACTCACTGGGCCTGTTGTTCTCTGGCGGTCTGACCGGCGTATTTTGTCCGCGAGTTGGCAACCGGTTCGCAGCGGCAGCAACATCGTTATTCGATGGTCGCTTTGTAATGCGCGGTGGTTGCAGTCCTCCAGACCTGGCGTTTTCTCGACTACGGAGAGATGCGTCAGTACAATGCGCCCAAACATGAGACATCAGACTCACGCAGCCTGCGCTTCTTCCTCTCTGCGGTGTCGCTCCTCTTCTTGCCGCCTCTGGGCTCGACGCTGCGCTTTCTGCCTCTGCTCCTCTTCGATCTGCTGGGCGAGTTCCCGATCTTCGTCCTCCTGCCTCCTCCTTTGGGCAGCAGCAGCTTGGATCCGCCTTCTCTCCTCCTCGGCCGCTTGCGCTTGTCGTTGCGTGTCAGCCGCCCTGGTTGCAGCTGATGCAGCTGATTGCGCCGCCATGTCCTCCTCGTCGTCGCTCTCGACTTGCTGAGATTGAGCAGGGGCAGATCCGTCGTTTAGCTGCACATAGGCAGCAGGGATCACGCCTTCGCGTCCTTGCGAGTTCTTCACCAACCACCACTCATCGTTGTCCTTGTCAATGACGGTGACAGTCTCCCCGTCCTTGACGGTCAATTCGTCTTCGCCATCCGCATCAAAGTCGTATTGCACAGTTGCGGTGGCAGTGCTTGTCGGCGGTGCGAATCGAACCCCTCTTGGCGCCGAGACAGGCGCCGCGAGTGGTGCAGGCTCTTCGTGCTCATCGCCGGACGAAGCGGCGCCGGAACGAGCTTCATTGATGAGCTCGAGCGCTTCGCCCGCGGCGGCTTTGCTGGTCTCGAGCTTGGCGAGAATGGCTTTCGCGGTGCTAGAGTCGCCACAGTGGAATTCGAGGGGTTTGGCGAGGGAAGAGAAGGATAAGGAGAGGGTTTTGGTCGAAGATTGGGATACGGTGGATAGTTCGGTGATTGGATATTGCTTGACGGGTGCGGCCTACACGAGTGTCAGAGGTGTATTTATATGAGCAACCGGTATGTGACCCACCTTGTCCGTATCCGACGCAAAGAAGACTGCTGCGTTGCCCACGCCCAGAGTCCCCTTCTTTTTCTTTTTACCGTCCAGCTCGCTGATGCTCCACGTTTCGACCTTGTCCTTTAATTTCAACTGCCTCTGTCTCTCGGCCAACTCGCGCTCTTGATCAGCGTGTCGAGCAGCTTCCACTTCGGCGGCCGCATCAGCCGCATCGGCAACTTCCACTTCGGCGGATGCGTCCATCGGTTCACAGTAGTTCCTGGGCACGAACCCGAGCCGCTCGTCACCTTCGTCGATCCGGACCAAGAGCCAGTCTTCCTCGATGGAGTAGACATGTAAGAGAGCATCGTCTGACATGCTCAATTCCTCGGGCGAGGTGGATTCGTATGCGAACAGTGCTCGGGTTTGGTTCACGGGCGGGATCTGGGTGTGGCCTGTGGTCAGCGCCAATGTTCAGACGCTAGCATTATCCATCTCCTCCAGCGTTCTCCATCTCCAGTGAGTGGAAAGATGAGATTGCGAGCAAAGAATGGTTTCTGCGCATACTGCCCACTCATCTGCCATTGCATCGTCTAGATGAAACGCTGACTCACCTCTTCCACGTAACTTGCAGGAACGAGTCCAACCTGATCTTCGGCACTCGCATCATCTTTGAGCTTTGCCTTCCACCAGCTGCGATGCAAAGGAGGGTAAGGGTAGTTTATCAGTAACCAGTACTCGACATCTCGTTGTATTGAGATGGACGTAGGGATACGACCTAGTCAATATGGGATGTATGACTCACTCGTCATCCTCCTTTTCTACGACGTAGAAGAGCTGATCCTCCTTGAAGGACAGCTCAGTCTCGGGGTCTTGCGCCTCGTAGTCGTAGACCGCCTTTGCGACGGCGACATACGCCATTGTGGGCCACTACTACGAAGTACGAAGTGCGAAGTACAACGACGTACGCAGCGAGCGATAAGTGTTGCTCCGCTGTTCGATAGTCTGTTGATTGGTGGCTGAAGCGTATAGCAGCGTAAGTGCTGGTATGAGACGAGGTCAGATAATAGTCTCTCGAGATGTAGAGTGGTTGGACGAGAGAGTGAGAGATGTAGTGGTGGTGGATGCAATGGTAATGTAAGGACGGAGCAAGACGTCAGTGCTCAGTGCGCCTTTGCTCGCGTTCCCTGCATTCAGGGTAAATCCACACACTGCATGGTTCGGACGGGATCAAATCATATCATTCGATTTTGTGCAACTCATTCACTCAAAACACACTTGGCACATACATACACTGTCATTCTCAGCAGCTCCGGCATCCGGTATAGTAGTCTGACAGCGACTCGCGACTACTTGATAATCGCCTACAAGTGACTCAGTGGCTCAGCGATCCCTGTTGTCAATCCCATCGTACACCCCCACGATGTCCCGACCTACCTCTCAGTCCTCAAGACCCCTCGGGACGGCCCAGAAGCCGGTCGTGTCTGCTGGAGGCTCGGCGGCCGTCACTATGCCTCGTAGAAGCGCGGGTACATTACCAGGTAAGTCCAAGCCCTCATACCAACTGCGACGATCAGCATGTTAATCGCGTCATCGCCAGGTCTCGCCAGGACCGCGTCCTCGCTGCGCCAGCACTCTCCTGTAGCCCCGTCGTCCTCGTCGCTCGCCTCGTTACCGGCGCATCTGCGAAACCTCTCCGCGCCCAGAATACCCTCTCCGCTAGGCAAAGGCACGCCGGCGCGACAGACCAAGCAGTCTCTGCCCGTCCGGACGTCCAAGACGACAGAGCGACACGTCTTCTTGCCCGAAGACCCACAATTAGCGCCCCTGCCCAAATCGCCTATGGGGAGCACGGTCGAGCTTCTCCCTCCCCCGAAAGCGAGGGAGAGCAGGCATCAGCTGTCCGGCTCGATCGGGCACGCGCCAGCCCCCGATGAGAGGAGCGAGGCGGAGAAAATGACCAAGCGCGAGAGAGAGGAGAATCGCTTACCGAGGTTAACGGCTTACGCTACCGCTGAAGAGTACAAGTTGAAGTTGCTTCAAGCTTTCTTGAAGAGAGAACATGGCGTGGGCGTCGTGCGGGTCTTTGACGATTGTGTCTATGCTGTGAGTTAAAGGACCACTTCCGTTGAGACATACTCATACTAACTACAACACAACTCGCTCAGGTCTACAACCTACCCCTGCTCCCAGGCTATGGCGCAAGCACAAAAGTGCGCAGTTCGCCCGCCGTCAAGTCTCCAGGCGGCGTCTCGCTGCTCGAGCGGATGACCATGGCCGAAGACCTGGGCTACAACGACTCTTACTTCCCGCGAGAAGACCCGAACGAAGTCACGCCCTCCGAATACATCTTATCAAATACACCCCCATCGCCGATATCGCCAATCAACATGATGTCCTCGCTGGACGTACCAGTGGGGCACGGCGAAGAGCGGGAAGCGGAGATCGAGGAGATCCAGACGCGCTTAGAGGCTGAGGACGGTTTGCGAGATACTGCTTCCGCTGCTGCCCTGCATGCGGAGGAGTCTGTCGGAGTCAGGACTGCGCTAGAGGGAGAAACCAGACAAGATGGCCTCCTGCTCGAACTGGGTACGCACCCCGATCCGCGACATCCAGGGCACATGCAGCACACCCCGTCCACGGCCCTGGAGCCCATGGACCTGCAGACGCCGACGGACGAAAGCCCCTTATCCACTTCTCCGCCATTGACAATGAACGTGAACGACATGGCGTCATCAGATACCGCGTCAGAGACGACGGTCCACTACCGCTCCCCCCAGCCCGCGCCTCGGGACATCGTCTCGCCAAAATCGATACCGATGTCGAAAAGACGCAAGTCCCATTCAACGCATAACCAAGTTGCCGAAGCAGTCTTTTTCTCTTATGGCGTATCCGTCTTCTTCGGGTTTGGCGAGGGAGAGGAGAGAGAGATCATGGAGGACTGCGAGACTGCTGGTGTGTGGATGAGGGGGCTGAAGGAAGATGATTGGGAGGTGGAGGAATTCCATTTTGCCGTGAGCTTCTCTGTCTACGTTAATTGTACACAAGTTCAGAAGCTCATGACTCTTTTCTGGACAGTACGATCCAGATGCAGAGAATCCCCGAATCTACAATGACATGTTCAGTGAGTCCCCAGACCCGTAGCAACCATGCCCGTTCTGCGATACTGATAGTCAATGCTCAGCATTCAAATCGCACTCGCATCTATTTAAATTATCCCTCTCGCATGCCATTGCCCAATCGACCAAATTGTCAATATACGAGTCCACAATGCAAGAGTCTCTAGCTCTCACCTCATCTTTCCCGAAAGAGCTGTCGACTACTGGACATCTGCAGTTGAATCGACGCGAGGCGCTGAAGATGACTGGGCGGTTGTTCAAGTTGCGCATGGATATCAGTCTGATCGGCGGGATCTTGGGTGAGTGCTCAGCGCTCCTCTTGTCAATCCACCTTGCGTAGCAGAAGCTCTATCTCGTCTGGATTTCGTGCTACAAGGAATAGTCCGGAGATCATCGCCTCAGCTGAAGGCTTCACATCGAGAATCACCAGCTGACATGGTCGAATTCTAGATACCCCCGAGCTGTTCTGGTCCGAAGCGTCCCTGTTCCCACTGTACGAGGCGATCCACGAGTACCTCGAGATAGGACCGAGAGTACAAGTCCTCAACGAAAGACTGGCAGTCGCCGGCGACCTAGTGAGTAACTCTTTGCGAGCCCCTCGTGGACTTTGGGACGTTTGGCTGATTTGTCACCCCTTCGCAGCTCGAGATTATCCATGAATATATCGAAGAACGAGTCACGAGCCGGATCACATGGGTCGTCATCTGGTTGATCGTAGTGGCGTGTTTCGTCGAAGTGGTGAGTGCCTCATTGTCGTCACCTCACACAGAACAGAGTGTCAGACACTATCAGCATCAAACATCCTCAAGTACTTATAAGACCAACGCTGATACACTCTATGGGTACTCGTACAGGGCGAGGTTGTAGCGCGACTGATCTTCCATGCCATCCCGCGCGATCCGGGGCAGTTCATGCTGGTCAAAGGGCCCCAACTGCTCTTGGGCAGCGCGAGCGTCGTGTCGGGGTGATCCGGCGTGGCGTGTCCATTCGCCTCCAGATCGTGATCCTTCACAGAGTTTCGTTGCTCATTGATCATCCATGAGCATAACGTTGTATGATAATTAGATGTGTATCTATCTATTTATGCTGTACCATATAGAGGGCGCATGAGTGTATCGACGTCGTTGATTTTTCTTCAGCTTCAGCTTGGACATGCCTCGATTGTATCACGGGTCACTATGTCGGCGAGGGGATCTACACCTTCACTCATCATCTCTGAGGAATGAGAAGTACGCTGGAGCAGCAAGATGAATGCTGGATGAAATGCATGAGCCGTAATTGGCAAATTATAAGGCTATACGAGCCACTGTGTCTGTAACGAGTCATTGTCCATTCTGCCTCGCTACGCTGATCGAATCGCGAATCCCTCAAGCAACAACTGGCTTACTTGTAACGATTCGAAATGATCTGGTCTGTCTTTGGTCGGTTGGCGGAGAACCGCTTAGTCGACGTACAGGGTGGACCTGTGTGCGCCGAGTCCGCCGCGGGCGATGTAGGCCAGGACACAGATGAAGACGAGGGCGACGAGCATGATCAGGCTGTATCGTGGCGTCAGCATCGGTGCGCGTGATGTGGACAGGAGAGATGAGACGAGAGAGAGGGAGGTGGAGAAGCAGAGAGAGACAGAGACAAACTCACGTATCTATCCAACTGATGACGACCAGACCCTTGACCACACCACAGCGGGAAAAGGTCTCGCCGGAATTGCCACAATCTATCTTGTCGACCAGAGCGGTGAGGGACGCAACGCCAATAAGGTAGAGGATGAAGCCGATTGCGATGGGGACCAGGTGGGCTAATATGCCGAAAGCGAGGTTTTGGCCTGCGACTTGGAATCCGACGGTGAGAATGACTATTGCGCGAGCGTTGTCAGCGAGTGGCCTAGAATCACGATTGACAGAGGAAAGAGGGAGGAGAGAGGGAGAAAGAGGGAAGGAGGATGGAGAACGCAGCTACGCACTAGCGAAAACGGTCGTCCAGACACTTGCTACAAGCAAGATCCTTATTCTCGCCGTGTACGCCGCCGTGTGGACGGGCGGATAACCACCATCATTATAGTGCTTGACCAGCGACGCAGAAATCGCCAGGGCGATGATGGATGCGACGAGGATGAGTGTGAATAGGACCGTGTGGGAGATCCTGACTCCGCGTTCCGAGACCATCTTGCAGTGCTGCGTGCGTGCGTGTGTGCGCGTGTGTGTAGCTAAGAGCTGAGAACGTAGAGTGTGTGAGCGTGCGAGCTTGGGGTGAGTCGCTTGATGCTTGATGATTGATGAAGAGGAAAAGACAAAGAAATGATCTGTTGTTGTTATATACCTATTGAGGAGACCCCAGCCACCTTTTGCACTTTACTTTGGACTTTTGCCTCATTGCATCAGTACCTGAACATTGCGCATTGATTGATGATTAAACGGGCAATATACTTAGCACATTTGACGTCATACTCCCTATTCCCTACTGAGCACTAGCGCCGTTTCAGGAAACAAACCGCTTCGAGCGGCATGTCACTTTGTCTATTTGTCCATTTCGCGTTGAGACTGATATTCACCGGCACCAAATACCGTACGGCGAATGATCGAGTGCTGGTATGTTGAGTATCAGGCTGACTGCCCTATTTTGATCCCGTCGTGTCAGAGCGCGTCTCATCCTCATGGTGATAGTCCGACGGAAGCTGTCTGAAATAGAACCAGGACTGAAAACTGATTTTCGGGAATTCACTGTACCAGATACAAGTTACGTTACTTGCACAGCACAGCATTGCTCCTCGTCGTGCACACCTATTGCACTCGACATTCAACGACCAAGATCCGTCTCTACCATCCTGCACACGGATGCAAGAGCTTAAACGATCTGCTGTACGACACACGACAAACTGCCGTCGTACTCGACTACACTCATCGTGATCACCGTAGATCCACGCAACCGCAGCGATCGTACTCGCGCGTTTAGATCAGCTAGCCTGAATTCCTTCTTCGCCTCGAGCAGATTCACGCGTCATGCCATCACTGTCCCCCACCACCCTCCTACACGTGCTGAGCCTCGCGGCACTTGCGCTTCCACCTCTGGCACAGGCGCAGCTGGCAAACACATTCCAGTATGTTGGGTTATCAGGTGTTTCGGCGCAACAGCTCTTTCTTGGCCGGCCGGGAAAGATCTACATAGTGGATAAGACGTGAGCTGCCATCGCTTTCCAAGCTTCTGTTCGCTTCATATAATCTTGCTGATCCGAACGTCTTCGTAGGGAAGCAAATAATATCACTGTGAATGACCACCCAGCATGGGCGACGGAGTACGACATCGCAAGCAACACTTTCCGGCCAATGGATGTATTGTCCAACTCGTTCTGCGCAGGAGGGACGGTCCTAGGGAACGGCACATGGCTTAATGTCGGTGGTAATCAAGCCATCACATATGGTGGTGATGCTATGCCTACGAATGAGCAAAGTGGTCAAAGTCCTTATGCGGATTGGGACGGGGGAAAGGCCATTCGTCTGCTGAATCCCTGCGACGACGAGACGTGCGAGTGGCTCGACGATCCGACACTGTATATGACTAGTAGGAGGTGGTATCCCACTCTTGAGACTCTGGAGGATGGCTCGGCTATCATCATGGGTGGCTGCGAGTGGGGCGGATACGTTAATACCGCAGACAACCAGAACAATCCTACTGTCGAGGTGAGCCCGGTCGCAGATACAATCAATGGTCGAGTAGCGTTGACATTCGGTGTGGTACTCAGTACTTCCCCTCGAAAGGCGAGCCGTTCACGCTGAACTTCCTGCTCAACACCATGCCGGTGAACCTCTTCCCGCTCGTGTGGCTCTTACCGAGCGGCAACCTGTTCATTCAAGCCGAATTCCAAGCGGAGATATTCGACTACAAGAACAACATAGAGTACTACATCTCCGACATACCGCATGCTGTGCGCGTATACCCCGCATCGGCGGGCACGGCAGTCTTTCCCATGACTCCGGAGAACAACTGGACGGCGACGATCATCTTCTGCGGAGGAACGGATCTGGAGGCGGATCAGTGGACGACGACGTGGGCTATCACACAATATGCCGCGGACACCAGTTGCGTCACGATCACGCCTGACGTCGATATCAACTGGTACGAGGATGACGCGCTTGATACTGGTCGATCAATGGGTAATGTGAGTTCGAGAGCAGCTCCGTCAAAACGAGTTAGCGGACTGCTGACTGGATCTGTGCTTTGTTCCAGTTTATCAACCTTCCTGATGGTCGACTGTTCTTTGTCAATGGCGCGCATCTCGGTACAGCGGGGTACGGCAGCAATCTGACGTAGGTGCCCGATGGAACTGTCAACAAAAGTCGAGCTGCTTACTTACCTGTCACCCGTCTCTTGCAGCTGGACGATCGGACAGTCATTCGCCGACGACCCCCAATACCAATCGTGGTACTTTGACCCCGCGGCCGCATCAGGCTCCAGATGGTCCAAAGCTGCCGTATCCACCATCCCGAGGATGTATCATTCGTCCGCGACGCTTCTGCCCGACGGAACGGTCTTCGTCTCCGGCAGCAACCCCAATGCGGACTATGTCAACGAGACTACCAATCCGGATTACACGTATTTCACGCAATACCAAGTAGAGATCTTCTACCCGGATTATCACGACCACGTCAAGCCGAGCCCCACCGGCATGCCAAGTAATATCACCTGTACGTCTATCTTCTTGTCTGCGTGTGAACACACTGTAAGCTGTACCCGTGCTGATATCAGTTCCGCGATAGATGGCGGCGACTACTTCAACGTCTCGCTCACGTACGCGGACCTGTTCAACAATACACTCAACATCAACTCGACCAAAGCCATCATCATCCGAACGGGCTTCTCGACGCATACGATGAACATGGGTCAGAGGCACATCGAGCTTGAATCGAGCTATACCACAGCCGACGATGGGAGTGCGATACTGCACGTTGCGCAATTACCGCCTAACCCCGCTATACTGGGTGAGTGACCGGTTCGACTGTCGTCTGATTCGAAGAGCTAACGAGCGTCTTGCGTCTTCTTGATCGCAGTTCCTGGCCCCGCACTGTTCTTTGTCGTGGTTAACGGCATCCCCTCGAACGCATCTTGGATCAACGTCGGAGACGGGACCATAGGCACGCAGACCATGTATACTCAAAGCGTATTACCGGGATCGACAATATCGGCGCAGATTGTCGCTCAGGACGGGGTGGTGGGTTAGTATTAGGATCAGGAATAGACTTAAGATCAGCTTCTGCGTCGAATTCAGAGTGTTGGGAAGTATGGAAGATGGACAATTTTGTTTATACCTTATTTGGCCAGTGTTTCTCGCCGTCTTTTCCTTTTCTACTATAGTACGCGGTACAGCAATTGTGTCCTCTGCCCTTGACGAGTCTTACTGTCCCTGCAACGACTTTACGATACTGCGATGCCACGCTGATGATAATGCGCTACCACTCGCTGCTCATCTGTACATTGTCACATGGCGCGTTGAGCGAATGAATAGACTACATAAGAGAGAAAGACAGATGGTCTGGATACTCGAATCGACAGACGGGTGGGGATCGCGGGTCACGCCAACGGTGGGATCGCAATATAAGTGTTACTAATGACGCTAGGAAATTGTGGTGTTGGGTCCAAGTCAGTACCAGGAGAGATGAGTTGAGGGGTAGTGCTTGGCGTCTTGATCCAAGTCTTTTGGTAGCCAGCGAGTCGCTTCGTTGGAGGAGGAGTCGCAGTTCTTTCAGTCATGCGATAATGCTTGTCTCCTGCGGGCGCGGGCTGACTTGCGCCTCTTGAGTGCTTGGACAGCAACTTCGTCTGGTCTTGAGAGGTCAGTCGGATTGACACTTGATCGCTTCTTCCGTCTCTCATGGAACGCTTTGAAGTTCTTGCTCTTGCTCTTGTTCTTATCTTTGTTGGTTGTGATTCCAGTGGGCATCTGGGGGTTGGTATCTCCACAGGCCGTATGTGAGGGAGCGTGAGTATGAGTATTATGGATATCTTGTAAGTCTTGTGCGAGCTTGCGGTCTTCTCGGGGCAAGTCAGTATGGCCCTCATTGATGAACTGCATCTCAGCGTCCATCGCGCTTCTAGCCAGGACTTCGTTGATCGAAGGGGCAGGGATAACCGAAGATGTATCGATGCGCGTCTGAGCTGGGTCTGACATGTGGTAGAGTGTCGCTTGGTGCTTGATTGGTGGCGACCTTGGGACGCTGGGTGTGAATGGGCCTTGGAAAAGACTGGAATTGGGCAAGTCGTATTCGCGCCCTTGAGTCACTTGACAAGTTGTACCTCCCGGCCTCGTTGTCTCGCTATAGGAGTTAAGATCAGCTATGATGAACTCGCTTTGGGGGAAGTGGTGTATAGCTGCACCTGCTCGTCATCTTCACTTCTTGGCCTTCCAATAATTCCAAATCGATTGGACCTGTCTCGTCGCTCATGGGGCTGTCGAACGCAACCACTGGGTCTGAACAGGCAGGACTAGCTTGGCAGCTTGTGAAGCCCGCAAAGTCGCCTGATCGCTCGAAGCCTCTTGAGCGAAGCATGGATCGTGTAGGGCTCGGTACGGAGCCCGCATGATGAGAGATGGACAGTTCGCTCAAGTCCAGCATATCGTAGTCGGGCTCGTCCGTTAATCCGAGCTTGTGCTCGCTCCAAGGCCGATCAAGTCTGCGAGTACCATCGTAGGCCTTCATCGAAGAGGTTGGATAAGGCGTCACCTGCAATGCCCGTACCGTATCAGCTGACCAAACTGCGCGGAGATGAGAGACTTAATAGCTGACTCCTAAGACCACCTCATCCAACATACTCTTTCCACCACATCCACCCCTCATTCTCGCAGGAAGACTAAACTCATCATCCGAATCCACCTCATATAAACTCCGCCTCCGCTCCCTCCCTCCAGAGCATCCAGAGGAGGAAAGACGCAACTCCCTCTTCCCGCCCGCAGGGGTTGAATGGCTGATTCGATCGTTCGGCATTATCCACGTCGCGGCAGACGTGCCGGGAGGGGTGTAAGTCGTTGGTGAGAGTGAGAGGGATCTTGAGTGCTTCGCACGAGAGCTCCGAGCAGAGTAGGGAGGGCGGTGTTGAAACCATCTTGCTAAGTCCGGATCGGCGTCGAGTATGATTGCTGGATCGCCGTGGTGCGGATCAGAGACAAGTGTTCTTTGCTTCGTAAGGTCCATCGGTTGCGAGAAGGTTGCGCTCGCTGATGCGATTTTCTTCTCGGCGGAATCACGGAATGACTCCTGAATCCCCGAGATTACTTCTGTGCTTCGATCCGTCTCGATAGTTACGGAAGACGAATGACGAGGACCTGACACTGCGCAAGAGCGTCCAATGAAAGGAGTGTATGATGAATTGTGCTCAGAGGCTGTGTCTTGATCGACTGCCGTATGCACCCGTCTTTGCCGTTTCTGACCATACGAAGGAAGCGAAGGATGAAGAGCGACAAGCGCGATCAACGAGAGTATCAGCTCGTCTCCTCTCGACGTGTTGCGCATTTGTAGATGCTCAAGCCGAGCCGTGAGGGAGAGAAAGGACTCACAGCTTCTCGCTCACTAGTTCTACTGCCTGCTACGGCCAGTGCTCCAGCTGCTGTCCTTGCCCGGAACTCGCTCGGACCCTGAGGAGGAAAGTGTTCCTCATCCTCTACAGCCCGTTTCATGCTGTTCACAGACTTGATGTGTATCGTTGGTAGCAGAAAGATAGGACTGGTGATGACTGGACTACCTTAGAGATAAACCGAAGGGCAAGAACCAAAATGCTTATTGCGGTCGGACAGTGTACTCAAGTAAGCCAACAGCGAGCACAGACGAGGTGGACGTGCGAGTGGAGGTGACTCACGTTACTCACTACTCACGGGTAAATATCGGCTATATCTATTTTGGTACGAGTACTGCAATTAGGCACGGGGTGGATATCTATCGCTATCCTATCGGCAAGTGGCGGCCCGACTCGCCGACTCGACCGAGATTACGCTCTATACCAACATGTATCATCAACGAACACTGCTTGTCTTCTGACATCTTCGTACCAACAGTATCAGTGTCAATCTCGACACACTATCACCGCGACTTGCTCACTACCTACACTACCCACACTACCCACACTATCCATACGAGACAGAGAGAAGGGAAATGTCTGCGATACCGACCTTCCACGCTGAGGTCATCCTGGAGTGCCAGAATGAGCTGGGGGAGGGTATGTTCTACGTTCTATTTCCCTTGTCCTCTATCTCGTTGTTATAGATCTACTGAAGTGGAGCTCTAAGATATTCGAGCGGTACTGACTCACACTCATCAACTTGATAGGCATCGTGTGGGACGCCAAGACGCAGCTGCTCCATTGGGTCGACCTGCACAACGCCGAGCTGCACACGTGAGTGGGTGTGTATCAATCGCACAGGTGTCGTGTCCCGCACCATACCCCGACTAGCAGGACCAGGAGTCCGTGCGAGCATAATACCAGCCATCATGCTGAATCCAATGATGCTTTCATAGCCTCGAGCCGAAATCGATGAAGTACGCGGTGGACAAATACCCCGAATCGCCCTTCCTGACCTTCTTTGCCCCGCGCACCTCATCGCCAGAATTCGTCGGTACCCTCGCCAGCTCCCTATCGATCCTACCACCCGCCACAACGCCCACATCCACCACTGTCCCCGCTGTTCGCACTGAACGTAAGAGCGAATCAGTGATTTCGGCGCCGTTAGACTCGAAAGCTGCGTCAGAGGGCACGATCAGGTTTAATGATGGTGGGATCGACCCGGAGGGTAGAGTCATTTATGGCTCTATGGGGCTGGGTGGAGATGAGAAGACCAAGAGGGGAGAGCTGTGGCGCTTCGATCCGCAGAGTAAAGAGGAGACCAAGATCTTCGATGGGGTTGGGTGTAGTAATGGTCTTGGCTGGTCGCCTGATGGCAGGACTGTCTGTGAGTGCGGGTGTGCCAATCAGCATCTAGCCGTTGATCCCACATCTTCTCTATTCTCTATTCCTACGCGTTACAAGAGAAGAGCACTGATAAAGACGCAATGTCCCCGACACTGCAGACTACATCGACTCATCGCTCGACCAAGTGAGCGCATTCACCTACACCTCCAACGGGGAGTTCGAGTCCAAACAAACGCTCGTGGCCAGCGCGCCACCCCCAGACGAGACCCGCGGTACAGAAGGAGTGTATGACGGACTGTGCATTGATGGCCTGGGCAATATCTGGGCGGGGCGATGGCGCGATGAGCGGATCATTGGGATTAGTCCGGAAGGCGAGATTTTCGCTCAGATTACGGTCAAGGGGGCCAAGAGTCCGACTATCCCTTGTTTCGGCGGTGAGTCCGCGTCTTCTTTTTCCTTCCGCCCGCCCTCCTCTTCAGCGACGCAATCTCCTAGAGAATCGAAACAAGCAGATGAGAAAGCAAGCTGATCTACCACATACTTCCCACATCCACCACTTGCGTCCTGCTAAACGACCACGAAAATACACGATCACACTACCACGCGACACGACGACGACACGCGCAGGCGCAAACCTCGACACGATGTACATCGCCACCGCCGCCTCCCATCTGGGCGGTGAGGGGGATAAGGCCAAATACCCCCATTCGGGTGACTTGTACGCGATTGATTTCGGACCTGGGTCTGAGATTCGTAAGATCTTGGGTGAGGAGTGGAAGGGCGCGGAGAGGCACCGCGCTGCCCTTTAAGTTGGTCTTCACGAGTACTATGCACTATGTGCGAAGTACAATGTGATTCATCGCGAAGAAGCGTGAATCGGCAGAGTGTCGTAGAGTGAAGGACCATCGTGCGCATTCGAAGATGGCTATAAGTATAAGAATTCATGTAGAATTTCTAAATGCAAGTACAATATCCCGAAGTCTGCCCGATATCCTCTATCGTACAATGCTCTCATACGCCTCACATCCACTACTTGCTCGATTCCGGATAAAAGGCATTCCCTCACTGCGGTTGATACTGGCAGTAGAAGTAGTTGATGAAAGGCTTCAACCTCAATCCGAGGATATTGAACACTGGCGTCGTGGTGTTCTACCACATGGCTCGCACGTCAGCGCTTGCTTCATTTTCCCAATACCACGATATCAGTAAAGGGATATAACGTACCACTCGATTATCCTTGCCCCCCACGACCAATTCCCGAGACTCGTCCTCTGCCCAAGACAACGCCGACGCCCACACTTCCCGCCTAACGTTCTGTCTCTGCTCTTCATCTTTCCAGCCTCCATCTGGACTCGTGGGTTTTATGGGCGGTAAGCCTTTCGAGCTGTCGAAAGACGCACGATTGGACGCCGTGAGCGCGGGCGAGTGCGTGAGGTGATGTTGAGCGAGGGATAGGCCGGAGAGGTTGTTGCATGTGTGATACAGGTCTGGCCGTCTGATCAACCCACTAGTCAGCAGTGCCTCTCAAACCATAATCAGGTTTGAAGGGTCATGCGGCGGTGAAGAAGATGTATGACAGGGAATCGCGGCGCCGGTGACTTACTTGCCGGGCTTATCGCGCAGTCCGCCAGACCCGCTCGCTTCTTGTGCGGCTATCAGAGTGTATTCCTGCAATGCGACTATCGTAAAAAGAGGTTAGTCATAATTGAGGGCAACTATTACATGCAGTGAGACTCACCTCGGTTGAAGAGCGACGGGGATGCTGCTTTACGATGTCAGCTCACTGAACCTCCATGTAAAAACGCTTCTCTAGTCCTGACTTACCAGCAACATCCTCCCAATCCTCCTCCCTCTCTTCTCCGTCATCCACAATCTCCACCCTCGGCTTCTCCCCCTCTTTCCTTCCAACCTTATCTCTCCTCGCCAGCTCCTCGAGTACCGGGAAGCCACCCCCGACCCACCACGAATAACACCCATCCACCAATTTATTCGACCGACCCCTAAATCCGCCCCCTTCAATAGCTTCACCTTGTTGCAGGACGGACCATCTTAGTGCTCGTTGAACATCGATTGGTTGTGGGAAGTCCGGTCTAGGTATAGCCGAGAGCAGGAAGTGGGAGTTTAGGGCGCAGGAGGTGTACCCGCCGTGCGCTTCGGCCATCGAGGCCCGAGCGAAGCTCGTTGATGCAAATGCAGTGGAGGAGGAGGGGAAGGGGAAAGCGGAGCAGGCAAAGCCGCCTTCATATGTCTGGCACGCGGCGATGAAGTGGTCTACGTTATGTAGCAGTTCCGGCGTCAGGAGATCGAGTAATGTCGCAACGACCAACAAGCAGTATGTGCCCCTGTAGTCCACCATATCAGTAGATGACTCTGCGTAACAAGCGGAGACACGACGCACCTCACATCCACCTCGCCGCCTTGACAAACGACGAACCCGCCATCGGGCCGCTTACACCGCATAAAGAAATCGTATATCCCCTGCCTCGCTTCGGCGAGCTCGGCCCATCCCCCGCCTGGCCCAGAGTGGCCCGTGATGGCCAGCGACGATACGGCGGCGTAGGTTGGTAAGAGGTGCGGTAGTTGTGAGTTTGCTGGGCCGCCTGCGAAGCCGCCCAGTGGCGAGAGGAAGTGGAGGAGGGTGGATATGCATCTATGTCAGATTCGTATGAGCTTGTTATCGATCATGGATACATGCAGAGAGTGGAGGGTAGCGGATAGAGGGTGGCGGATAGAGAGTAGTGAATAGAGCGTAGAGGGCAGAGGGTAGAGGTTGAAAGACAGACGAGAGGCAGCGCACCTATCCTTGGTCCCTTGATCCAGAGCCACGCCCAGCAAGTCGAGACTGTGCACAGTCCAGTACACCAACCATGGCCGACTAGCATCCAGCCCGACGAATCTGGCAGGGAGCTTGAAGAACGTCGACGCGAGGAACTGCGTATGTTCCGTCTTCCTCAGCCTCCACTCTGATCCTGCCCCGACTTCCTCTGACGGCTTTGAGCCGACTGGAGTGAAGGAGGAAAAGGCCGAGGAGGAGGAGGAGGAAGAGGAGGAAGAAGGGGGGAGGAAAGAGAGGAGGTCGGAGATGAGCTGTTCTGTCTCGTACTGCTCTGTGAGGGTTGAGGAGGGGTATGAATTCGATGGGAGCGGAGTATGTGGCAGGGTGCTGACTGAGGGGCTGTAGTTCGCCATCATGCTTTGATATCTCTCAGTATCTCTATTTCTCAGTATCTCAGTATACCAGTGAGGTGGTCGAGCAAGAAGCAGAATGCTGCAGCTCCTTTCTGTCTTTATATATCATACAATAGACAATTTCAACACTTTACACGAACATCTATTGTTCTCCTCCACGCGGGGCCCACCGCGGTCGCACTCTCCTACGCCACATGCCTAAGTAGCTATGAGCGTAACAAGCCTACTACCGGACATGGACCTAACCGGATTAGAGCAGGCCCAAGCCCGAGATTCAGTATTTGGTGCGGCAACGGCCGCGACAGCGACAGACGAGGTCGTTTCAACCCTGTCTGTCTGTCATGTTAACCCTCGCTTGATAGACCCGTAGACCACCTTACTTATGCCCTTCCGGTAATACCGGATGCTTTTACCAGTGGACCAGAGATTGAGATAGACACAGAGAGTCACGATGTCGGCTGCGAGCGTGGACAGTGCTCGGAACAGGGTAAGCATGCATAGTGGATTTCTCCATTACACCAAGCCAAATCCCAAAGCAAAAGTCCGAAAGTCAAGCTCCGGCACTTACAACAATTAGTCGCTGACGTCGTTCCTTGCCTTTGTAAACGTATCTTACTTATCGCACTCGCGATTCGTCTTTGCTATCTTGATCGTCCGTTCATATCCTGCATCGCATCGCTTCTCACCGCGCCTCGCCTCGCCATGTCGGACCTAATCGCACAGCTACCCTCGAGCCTAGCATCAGCTGCTCGAGCACTGCTCGCAAAGCTGACTACGAGCTCGAGCTCAACGACGCCGCTCCTCCCCTTCATCCCCAAGTCAGGTATATCGTCTTCCTACAAACCATCATAGAAATTGCGCTGATACACCTTTGGCACGCCGCTCATTGCAGTCAAAGTCGTCCTCCTACTCCTATTTGTATTCCACTCCCCGTCCTGGCCGTTTGCGTGGCATATACGAGTATGGTACTGGGGCATCAAAGCGTACTTCCTCGCTTACACCAAAGGGCACAAGAAGTACTTGATCGATTGGAAGAGACAGAACGATGCTGCGGGTGGGATTCGGGGGTTGCGGACTCGGCAGAAGAGGATAGCCTGGATCGACGACTGCGATTATAATATGCACTTGAGCAACTCGTGAGTCGCGTCGCGCCTCTTTCTCTTCAAGATCCTTCGTTCCCACTGTCTCAGTCTCGAGAAGAGGGAGATGAGCTGATATAGCTTGATCAATCTGTAGAGCCTACGCGAAGAACTCGGACCCTATCAAGATGGACTGGTGCATCGCAGCCATGTCGCCGCTCTTCACGCCTGGCGCGCATATGGCATTGGGCGCTACCCACTATACGTTCTTCAAGGAGATCCCACTCGGGGCGGAATACACTATGGAAGCGCGATGTGGGGGCTGGGATGAAAAGTGGTATGTCGTCTTGAGCTCATATATTACATTTCTGGGAGATCAGCTGACTCATTGGTGGGCTGCAGGATGTTCCTCATCATCGAATTCATCATTTACCCCAAGAAGGGCAAGGGCAAAGGCAGAAAAACCGACAAATCAGCCGCAGCAGCAATAAAGGAGAAGGCGACCGCAACCACCTCATCGCTCGCTGAGACAATCGCAAAGCACGCGCCGGACGCACCGGTACCGCCAATCGTCCCCTCCATCTCCGATCCTCCTACACGAAGTACATCGCCAGCGCCAGCACCAGAGACAGCCGGCTCGAATGACCTTTCTGTGCCGAGCGCAACACTGCAATCAGCTCCCGGAACCAGCGGGACCAGCGGGACTAGCACACCGACGCCGCTGGGAAGTAAGACGGAAGAGATCAAGCGCGCTTGGACGAAGAGGCGTGCTGAGCAACCAAGGGCCGACGGCGGGGTCGTCTGCTGTATGTCCATCAGCGAGTACTGCTTCAAGATGGGTCGCGTGACCATTCCTCCTGTGAGCTGAACCAACCTATCTATCTATCTCGATTCCCGTGCCGTCCAGCGCATCACACACCATTCATATACCTTCACTTCGCCTTAGGGACACGCCAGTGAAGAACGAATGCTATACTGATCTCTCTGTCTGTAGCGAATCGGACTGTGGGCAGCTCTACAATCACCCAATAAAGCCGAACAGGAGCGCGCCGCGGCCCTGACAAAGTCGACAAGTGCCGGGCGCGCATTCCTCCGCGGCGGGTGGAAAGACGACAAGAACGCCGATACGCTCGGGCTCGATATTGGGTTGATCGATGGGGAGCGTTTGGAGGATAGCTGGGTGACGAGAGGGAAGGAGGCGATGGAGAAGGTCGTGGAGGGTTCCAGCGTCTTTTGATGCCCTATATCGCATCGGTGCATCAACCTCTGCTGGCCAGTGCTAGGCAGTTAACGTGGATCTACGACATCTTTCGCCGACTTGAGGGTCTGGTCTGCAAGATTCGCTGAAGGCAATGTGGGGTTTTGCTTGTATCTATCTATCTAAAATCGGATCGTCGGATCCGCGCGCGTCGGATGTCGGATGTCGGAGGTCGGATGTCGAATGTTGGGTGACTAACTCGGAATTGGGCGAGGCATTTCACGCGACCAGCAGAGGCAGAGCATAGATATCGGGTGGAGTGTATAGTACAGCGTGATATAGATGCACGTATGCAGATCTTGAAGGTGATGAGGTACCGGCTAGCCTGTCTCCGCGTATAATGTTGTTCTGGCATACTGGCATACTGGCGTACTGGCGTATCTGATCACGCGAGAGCAGAGAGAGCTGTTCGATGGAAGATCTACAGACTGGGCGTATCTTGCTAGAGGTCATTCATGGATGCACAGACTTCTGTGCAGACTGTACTCCGTTTCAACATGATGCATCTCTATGAATTCCCCCAAAAGCCTAACTGGATCGAAGAAGGAGTACCATGCCCCACCCCGCCAACCACGCGATGGCAAGGACGACCATAGTCCATTCCACGACCAGCTGCGCATATCGACTCCACCGCGAGCGCGATCGAGCTTTATTTCTTCTTCCTCTACTATCACTACTACTACTACCCTCGTTGTCCAAGGTAGATGTGGGGCGAGACCGAAGATCGTCAGTTCTGCGCACTGAAGCGTAGCCCGCTTCGTCCTCGCTGTCCAGATCGTATTCCTGCGCTTGGGCGTGCTCGGCCTTCCGCGAGGAAGCGAGAGAGGAAGACGGGGCCATATCGTCCAGATCCATACCCATCTCCACGTCTTCCCCATTACTTATCGTCGCTCTGAACGACGGGTGGTCGGGCTCGTCTGAAACTGCGTTCTCAGCGTGCCATTGCACTAGCGCGGAGAGTAGCTGTGCGCCGTCCGTCTGCGGGACGGGCAAGAGGTTAAATAGGTATAATGAGAGTGATATGGTTGATAGATAGCTGCGTTGTCAATTGTATCAGCAAGGTCTTTAACGTGCCATAGACTGCAGTGGATGTTATGGAGAGAGGGAGCGAAGGAGCGTAGAAGCGAGGAAGCACTGGCTCACCTGAAGAACAACGCGGCCCATCTCACCCCCCCATTCCAGCCCTTGGCGGCGTTCTTGCCCACTCTAACA
The DNA here is from genome assembly GCA_026538355.1 of Cryptococcus sp. GC_Crypt_5. Lineage (NCBI taxonomy): Eukaryota > Fungi > Basidiomycota > Tremellomycetes > Tremellales > Cryptococcaceae > Cryptococcus > Cryptococcus sp. GC_Crypt_5. The sequence continues at coordinate 47,965 of JALPBZ010000132.1, forward strand.
CTCTGCCCGACCTCCTCCCTCGGTCCGCGCCACAACACCACCTCCTCCTTCCCTTCCTCCGTTCCGCCCCGCACGACCCTGATGCGCAGTACCGTCTCGCTGGGCCTGACGCACACCCACCTACTATCGGGACAAGGGCATGCTGCTGAGGGTATGTCCAGGACTGGGTGCGGGGATAAACACCGTTCTTCGCCTTTCATGGAGCGGCCAAGGGATACGAACGCGATTTCGTTTCCGGTCCGACCGGAAGTCGTGTTCCCCTCGACGCATGGTGCGGAAGGTTGGTTCTCGAACGTTCCCTTGATCATGCACCATCCGCGATCTGCGTCGCCGATCTCCGAGGAACGCAAGTACGTCTGCCATCGATCAGGCTTCCCAATGGCGCTAGAAGGGCTGCCGAGGAACAAGTCGTCGAGATGCGTGATGAGGTCGCCTGGGATCAGGTGGTTGTACAAGGGTGATTTCTGCGGACATAGTGATGATCAGCCAAATATACGATGTTTTGTCTATAGTCGCGTTGCCACTCGCTCACCCAATGCACCGTCTCGACGACTCTGCCATCACCACCATGATTAGTCCAGAACATGGATCCCAGCCCGCTGAAACCCAAGAGATACAACACGAGCCAAGTCACCAGATTTGACACTGGTCCAGAAGCAGCCAGGCGCATTTTGGCGTTTCTATGGATCAGTCTGTACGTCAGCGTGACCCGCGCTATGGCGTTGATTGTCTTATTGAGACCATCTCGTCGCATGAGGATGCCAGAGCAATGACAGTGGGAGAGAAGTGGAGCGAGGCTCACGATGATAGCTGATCCGCAGAACTGGGGAAGGATACCATAGCGCTCGGAACGAGGAAATGGAGGGCGACGCTGAATCGCGCAGGGTGGAGATCGTCCCTATCATCATGATCTGTCAGCGATCGCCCAAGTTCAACATGATATCTCGAGCCGTCCGCCGTTCGAGGTCGGAAAGCGGCAAAGAAGCTGGGTTGGAGGACTCACAGTGCCGCGCTGATCGCATGCGCCAGTTCGTGCAGGAGCTGATTCAGAACGAAGGCTAGCGCTAATGTCGGCAAGTGCGAGAGGGGGACGGTGATGCCTGGTATCTGTGGGTGAGGAGCGGGCGACAGGAGAAAGGTGATATACGACGAGGTGCGAAGTGCGAGGTGGGAAGTGCGAGGTACGAAGTGGCGTGTTGCAAAAAGGGCCAAGGAGGAATGAGAGCGGGGGGAGGACATAAAGTAGTCAGTGTAGCTCTAGAGGCGTGGCCTGCTGTGATGAGGTGAGCGGTATGAGAAGCTTGGATGGGAATGGGGTGAAGAGGAGACGTAACGTACGATGGGCTCCAATGCCATCCCGCTACTCCGAGAGACGGCTCTCATGCTCGAGGTGGATAAGACGCGCACGGCCGCTATACTTCGCTTGACGAGATGATTGTCGATCGCTCCTACCGCATCTCCGGCGATCCCCGCTCCAGCACCAGCAGCACCAACGACGGCGTCGGCGACGAAGTCGGGGGCGGAGTCAGAGCCGACTATAGCTTTTCCAGCGATCTCTACTACCTCTGCCGGCGAAAGTGCTCCAACGCCAGCGCCGGCAGCACCGACGACAGACGAAGCGTGAGCCTCTGCCTCCCTCCAGACCTCCTTCCACACTCCGGCCGTCGTCCAGATCGCTACCCCGATTGCGGCAGCGACGCCAATCAGTCCTGCTAAGACAGCGAAATCGAAGCCTTTTTTTAATCTGCTCGACGTGCGAAAACTGAGATATCGCAGGAGTCGCGTAGGCAAGGGATTGAGGTAGGTCGTATATATCGATATAGTAAAGCCCGTTCTGTCAAGGCGCCATGTCCGGCCGCCGTCCCCGTCCCCGCCCTCGCCATCTTTCTCGTTACTGCTGCTGCTGCTAGCGCTGGGAGCAGTGAGTCGATGTGTGGGCAGTCCGCTGCCTATACCCGATATTGAAGTTGCGGTCCTGTGCAGAGTCCCAGCGACGTAGTGCACCGCGTACAATACCAGGAGCAAGAGCACGCTCGGGATCGCTACGACGGTAGCGTACATCCCTCTCGCACTGCTTCTGAACGTCTAGCCTCCGGAGTCGCTAGCCTGCTGGCCTGCTAGCCTTGTTCGCTACTTCGATTTGGCGTACGAAGCTGTGAGCTACTTGGTGGTCAGATTGCCGAGTGCCAAGGATTATCTGTCGGGTCGTATTGGATTGATCTGCGATGTCGGTCGAGCATTTACGACATTGTCTCGTGATTCCGTTATTTCTCCGTTATATGAACCGATACGCTGCTCGTTGCTCGTTGCACGCCGCACGTTGTAATCGCGTTTGAGTCGTCACTAGCTATCTATGAAGCATGAAGCGAAATGTCTTGGATAAGGGTATGGGTGAGGTATTCACCCCGCTAAACCGCTAGTCCGACTCAGGATAACGAGCGCGTGCTCGTTTCTGTTTCACCTTGTTACTTTTTACAATTACAGTTTCGCTGCTCGGCTCGGCACTTGCATACTTGCATACTTGCATGCGGCATGGGCTTGATTATGCATGCAATGTCACCACTACCACTACTCAATAGTCACCAATAATGCGAGTGACCTATCAGGTCCGACGAATAGTATAGCTTATATACACTACTATCCCACTATCCTACTCGACCCCATTCCCATTCCCATTCCCACGCCACGCCCCTACTAAATCGCACTAACTAACACCCTACTTCTTCTTGCCCTTCGCTTTAACGACCTTGAACCCGAGATCCGCCGAGGGCGCCTTGGGCAGAGTCTTGACCACGTCTGCCAACGAGCTGATTTTTGCTACTGCCGCTTTGCCCCCGGTGCCGATCGCTGGCCGGGCCGCGTCGGCTTTGCGCTTGGTGTAGAATTCCTGTGCGAATCGACGTCCGTCCAGTGTCGATGAACTTGCGTAGACTGAGTCGGAGATGATCTCCAGTTGGTCCGCGCGCGACGAGGCGGGGGGATCAATCGGGAATGTCAAGAGCATTTGGATGAACTCGTCGACTACATCAATACAAAGAATAGCATTATCAGCACTGGGAATAAGCATATTCGTACAGCTACTCACCATTCACGGTCAATCCCGTCAAAGCCTGCTTGGTCCATCTGATGAACTCGACAGAGGGCGCAGCAGCGTCGTCGACACCGTTGGCCTTCTTCGCGACGATGGTAGGTGGCGCGACAGTCGCAATCACAGGCTTGGCAGTTATGATGGAAGGTTTCGAAGCGGGTGTCACGACGCGAGAGGCCGGAGCACTGGTAGACGAGGTAGCACCAGGGACGACCTTGCCGCCTGAGCCAATAGTCGACCATCCAGGGACAGGGACCTTTCGGCAGTAGAACATTCATCAGCACATCATTGATGAATCGGTAAAACAGTTACTCACCGCAGGGTTCGCAGCCAAGTCGGCATAACCTCTCTTGGGTCCTGCGACACCAGCGCCGACAACGCCCTGAGCGACTCGAGTGGCTTGGGCAGCTTTAGCTCTACGCTTCTCCTCCTCCTCCTGGATCTGCTTGAGCGTCTTCTTCGGTCCTGCGTCCCCACTGCCCCAGGCGGGGATCGTAGGAGTAGACGGCGTGGCAGGCGATGAAGCGGCTGGCGCCTTGGAGTTCTGGCTCGGCAAGCCCCACGCCATCGAAGTGGGGAAGTCGTCAGAGGAAGCAAGGACGGGCGCAGGGGACGCAGATGCGGCGCGCGCTTCGGCCAAGAGCTGACGGCGGGCTTCGGCTTGTCTCGCCTCGGCCTCCTGTATCTCCCTCAATGACGGACTGGCAGCGACCGCCTTGACGTCCTTGTCCTCTTTGGCAAGCGCCCACGGAGCCGTCTTGGTTGTAGGAGTGGGCTTCTCGGCAGAGGCGGAAGCTGTTGGGCCAGGGGTGGCAGGAGCGACGGTATTTGGCAGTTCGGATACTGAGGCTTTGCGGTTGGCAGTAGCAGGCTTCGCGGGGAGCGAAGCAGGTGCAGCAGGAAGCTTTGAAGCTGGCGCAGGGACCGCCTCGGCCGGGGTTGGCGAGTCGGTCGAAGCGGGAGCCTCTGCGATGGACGGCTTGCGGCTCGAAGGTTTTGATCCGGGAGCGGTCTTCTGGCCCCAGACCGATGGCGGGGGTGTTGCCTTGGCAGGCGTAGCGACTGGAGACCCTGTAGAAGGGGTGTTGTCCTCCGCAGGCGTCGCTGCATCCGCTTCAACTTCGGAAGAAGCGACCGGCTCCTCTTGATCAACTTTGGCGCCAGCAGACGCTTCGGGAGCTAGCTCCTTCGTGGGTGCAGGCGCAGGCGTCGGCTCCTCCACCGCGATGGCGACTGGGGTTTCTGACGCAGCAGAAGCGTCAACCTGATCTTGTTGTTGCTGCTGCTGCTGTGGCTGTTGGTCCTGCTGTTGTTGTTGCTGTTGCTCAGGCACTGGGGCAGGCCAAGGCATCGATGATGGCTGCTGCAACATTTGAGATTGATGGTACGATGGCGATGGTTGAGGCTGAGGCTGGGGAATAGCCCACGGTGAATTTGGTACCGCGCCAACTCCGACCGACGGGGAGAACATATCAGGCACGCGCTGTACCGGACTGCCCACTTGGGGAGAGAAGAACTGTTGTTGCTGTTGTTGATGGATGAACGGCAAAGCGTTTTGACCGATGGGCGATGGCATGCCGATGGATCCGAAAGTGCTGTTGAGGCTGTTGAGGCGAGGGGCGAGGTTGTTCCATTGCTGACCGACCGACGGGCTATACGGCGCCGGAGGCACTTGGCCGGCATACGGCTGAGGAGCGTAGGCGTTGGGCGAGAACGCAGGGTTGCCACCGGGGTAGCCGGGCGCGTACTGCTGTGCCATTGGTGGCGCGTCTATACCACCAGCATTTTGCACGTTGAGATTCCGGAAAGATTCGGGTAGAGATTGCAGATGACCGTTGATCGGCTGCTGGAGCGCTGCGATGGGGATTGGCAGATTGGGAGGCAGTTGGCGAGGGCGGACAGGGGACAAGAATGGCTGCACGGCATTGCCTGTGACAACCTTCAGGTCGGCAAGCGGGCGGAATGTAGTTTCTGCAGAGCGACGGAGGGGGAGATCGTCGGTGAAGTACGAGTGAGAATACCAATCGTGCATCTGAGTGCCGGTGAATGGGCCTAATATATGATGTTAGCGGACATGCATCATCGTAGGAGAGCATATGCGACCCACCTTGTTCCTGACCGTTGGGATCACGATAGTACCATTCTACTGCACCAAGATCTTCTCTCTCCTCAGGCTGAGGCGGCGCTGAACCAGGGATAGTAGGATCTTGTGATCCGTTCACCTGTCGAGGTCGTCCAGCAGGAGCAGGAGTCGATTCCAATAGCGTTGCATCGCGATCCGGCACCGGGGTAGCAGACGGCGTAGCAATGACCGAGGCCGAGCCCTCTTCAAGCGACATCGGCACTTCGAGCGTCTTTTGAAGAACCATCAGCTAATCGTCGAGCGTTAATTATGCGATCAGCTCACCTTTTCACCCTCGCCCTTCGTCGACAGCCCAGCGGCGATTCTCCACTTTTTCTGTCCCGTGCCCCATCCAGGGCCTCCTCCGTTCCCAAATTTGATGCCTTCGACCTCTTTCTTCTCCTCACCACCTTCAGGCTTTTCTGTAGGAGTCTCCACTAGTCGCCTCTGATCGACTGTCTCGGCACTCGGACTCAACAGGGCCGCAGGCACAGGCGCAGCGGTATTGCCGAATCCGAGAACTCCCTCAAAGCTGCCAGAGGTGGTTCGTGCGGGACGCCAATTTGGACCTGTACGAATGCCCTCTGCGCGATTCATCAGCTCACGCATCTCGATGCAATGTCGAGCACTGCAGCGCACTCACCCTGTCCGATCTCGCCGGTCTCAGCCCTGCCTCTTCCGAGCCGTTTTGCAACACCTCCGAATCCGCCGCCAAGCGCACCTGGCGCTTTCACATCGGTGCTAGGGCTCAGGATGCCGCCTCCGATCGTTCCGATTTTGCCGCCTATTCCTCCTCCGAAAGCACCACCTTCTCCACGAGCGAAGCCTGCAATTCGACGAGATGGCAGCCCATTTGGCGTCTGAGGTTGTTCAGCTGGAGGAGCGGTCGTAGGATGAGTCATCTGGCGACGGGTCGGCATAGGAGGGTGGACAGAGGTAGTGAGGAGCTGAGACAAATTGGTGTGTCAGCTTGTTAGCGATAGCTGAGTGATATGGAAACGCAGGGTATCTCACCTTCTTCTCCACCTCCGAGTGCTCACGCAAGCCGACTGGCCGATTGACGCTTTTGCTGACGAGAACCGCGCCGCCTTCTGCCATCTCGACGAGCTCGATAGGCCGCTCCTTGAACTTTGCCTCGTCGAACAGGGCCAGGATCTGATCGCGATTGTACCTGAACGGATGGGCATTTTGGCCACCATTTCCTAAGCCGCCGAGGCCGTTGCCGTTCGGCGTGTCGGCGGTGTACGGGAAGTAGGAGCCGTCTGGAGGGAACGAGGGTGATAAGGGCGTGTGCGTCACTCGGGAGTACGATAGAGGCTGTTGCGCTTGTCCCTGTCCTTGCGTCGCGGTGCTAGGTGAAGCAGAGCGCTGCGCCTGACTCAGAGCCGGGAAGGGAACGGTGTGTGCGTTGGTGGGGAAGGCCGCACCGGAGCCAGCGGATCTGGGCTGTTCGGTGGTCGGTGTGAGAGATGTGCCGGAGGGCTTGATGGGTTTCACCCATTGAGGAGCAAAGTGGATCGACATCTGCGAGCAACAAAGGTGGTTAGCACTAGTTTGTGTAATGATGGAACACGGTCCGGTGGTTGGGAGATGGCGTATGACTGCGACTCGGTCCGAGGTGCGGCGTGGATAGCGTCGAGCTCGCAGGGATGCAGAGTCCATCGGGCTTATCAACTAAGCTGATGCTGATCCTAAAGAGCCAAGACGCGAGCAAGTCACACCAAGCTCGACAGTCGCGCGAGCAGCCATCCGTTCGTGCGCACTCCTCTGTCCAAGATGTGCGGGGTATTACGACTAGACTAACCTTTGTTTGGTATTGATATCTGGTGTGTGGTGGTAAAGCGGTGGTAGATGCTGAGGCGGGCGATGCTAGTATGCGTGTGCTGTGACTAGGACTGAGTGAGCTATGATGTTGAGGGAGGTTGGGTAATGGGTGTAATGACAGTTGATCAAAAGCAAAAAGTTGGTGCTGGTAATGTAGCGTGACGAGGAATGAGACTCGAGGCAGTCATGTGTAATTAAGCACTAACGGCGTTAAGCGGCGTTATAGCGTACTTCCACTGGCTGGGGAGGACGAGGGACGGTAATGTGGCACAAAGAGGGAAGTGGAGGTGGTCCGCTTGTTTCATCTCTCTCTCAAGAGCTCTCCCTCTTGACGTGGGTGGATCTGTCCGCTCTGAAACGTATGAGGACCAAGATAAGATAGTAGAGCGGATGACTCCGAGGACGCCTTTGCACATCGTACGTCCCACATCCACCGTCGTCTGCACGAGCATAATACCGAGCGACAAGGAAAGAGCTCACCGCTGATATGGTGCTGGTATACATCGTAGCTCGGCGTAGGATCGATAGGAACGCTCCTCGCGCATCATATCCGCTCATCGAACCCGACCTTGCCCATAACCCTCCTCACGCGGGACCCTTCCCCAAAAAACTTCCCCTCTTTGCTCTCCGTAACCCGTAATGGGAAGACGAGCATCTCGCAGCCGTACTCTGTAGAAAGTACGAGTACCTCATCGTCAAATCCCAATACAGAGCCGATCCAGGCTTTGCTGGTGTGCACGAAAGCGCCCTCGACGTTGAACGCTCTCCGACCTCTGCTCCCTAGGCTGGGGGGAGGGAGCGTGGTGGCGTTGCTCCAGAATGGCATGGGGGTGCATCAGGAGCTCTTGGCGACTTACTGGCCTGACGAGAGTAAGAGCGGGAGCGGGAGCGATGGTGAGAAGAGTGGTGGGAATAGAAATGGGGGTGGGAGTGGAGGTAGCCCGACATTCATCATTGGCACCACGGCACATGGTGTTTCGTCATCACAATCAACAGGACAAGGAAGAGGCGCAGTGACGCACCACACCAGATCCGGAGAAGGGGACGTGAAGTGGGGTATCTACGCGGCGCCGGGAGAGCAGAGCGATATCGAGGGGTGGCTATTCCCTCGAGACCTCACCAAGAAGCGCTTGACGAAGCCCGAAGACTTACCCGCTCTCCCACCCCACCTGACCAGCCGGTATACAGTCCTGCGCGACACGCTCCGAACGCTCCTATCAACGCAGGATCTCGCGCCTACGCTGCTTCCTCAAGCGGAATTGGAAGTGGCATTACTACTCAAACTCGCCGTCAACGCCGTCGTCAACCCCTTGACTGCTTTACTGGGCAGAGAGCAATTAACGAATGGTGCTTTGCTTTCTATCGAGCCTGGATCAGAGCTCGTCGGCGCGCTGGTGGAAGAGATCAGTCGGGTGCTTGTGGCGCATCTCGTCTCCCGCTCAGCGTCGTCAGCGTCCACTTCTTCAGCTTCTTCAGCGTCTTCGGCTTCGGCTTCGGAACTGGAGCTGAAGATGGAAACGGGATTGGAAGCAAGTATAGATCTCTTCCGTCCACAACAACTGAGAGAGAGGGTCAACGCAATAATCTGCGCTACGGCGAACAACACCTCCTCGATGGCAGTGGACGTGCGAGAGGGCAGGCCGACTGAAGTGGAATATATAAATGGCTATGTTGAGCGTCTGGGGAAAGAGCTGGGGATCGATACGCCGATTAATGGGGTTATGAGGGATATGGTCAGGTTCGTTACGTCTTCTCAGCAAATTACGAGACGCCAATAGCGATAGGGTGGGAGGAACGACCGGGTGACATGGCGGTAAGGCCGCACGGGATCTCGTGGCGCTCCGGTGCAGGGGTGTAGGGGTGTAGAATTAGTGTAATATTTGTCTGTCTTCGTCGCTCAATCACTCATACAACATAATAGTACTGTACAACAGACTACTGTCCTTGCGCCATCATCTCTGACTCGGTATCTGAGCTTCACCAAATTGCTCCAGCTCCGCACAGCTCTTTCGCGATACTCCCCTATACGCCCCTCTATGTCCCTCCATGTCCAATTCCGAAGACAACGACACCGCGCTACCTGATCCACTCGTGCATCTTGAACGCCTGACTCGTGAAGCCACTCAACCCATCGTGGCCCAGCTCCAGGAGCTTCCTGCCTGACATCAGGTCGTTACTTGCAGAACGGCGGGGCGAGTCGATGGACATTGCAGGGGAGTGCGGGTGGGGTTGCGGATTGGGTTGGGATGCGCTAAGCCCATGGATCAGTTGGACTGTATAATCTTCAGGCATTGGAGCGGGTTTGTTCGGCCATTGTCCAGACAACGATCTCGCTTTAGTAAGTAGAGCAAGAGCGATATCGTGCTGGCCCCCTGGCCCCCTGGCTCTCCATACTTCCCACTTCGCTATCTCCTCGCTTCTCGCTCGACGCTCGATTGTGTGTGAGAGTGAAGAACGGGCCACTCACCCAGCAGGCCCAAAGACCCTCAGTCCTCTCACATGCGTATCTTTGCCATTGAGGTGATTGGCAACGATGAGTATCCGGAGGTGATGGCATGGTATGGGGGGCCTAACAGGATGACGTAAGTGTCAGTATCGGTGTCGAACGAGGTGGAAGCGAGATATTCAAAGGACGGCTCCATATCAGTTTGGCGCATTTCGCAAGTTGGAATGTCGTGACGCAGGGAAAGCCGCTCAAGCCCACTTACCCCTCCTCCTCGTTCCCCTCATCGCTCAATTCCATCGGCCGCAGGACGATCGGTATCCATCCGTCCGGTTTGGCGAACTCGACGAGACGGACCTGCGCCGCGAACGGACGTGGAGAAGAATGAACGTGGTGTTCCGAGATGGGCCGAAGTCAATGTTGTAGACGATGACGATAGGGTAATGAGACATCATAGTGAGTTGAGGGAGTATGCGGAAAGCAATATCAGCAATTGTACAAGTCAATCACAGCCCTGCATCGCGCCAGCGCCAGAACACGACACACAGGGCTGCCAAATGAGCTGGACGACTTTCGGAGAACTGCCCCACTCTGCTCCACTCTTTACCCCTCCAGGAGCAGACACGCCGCTCGATTCTCGAGTAGAAGTATGGAGAGAAGTAAACGTACCTCTTGCAAATCGTGCACACCCGTCCCGGCCCTGATGGAGATCTTGGAAGGGGTGTACGAGTCGTCCCGCGGGTGCGACATGTGGATCGCTATTGCCTTATAGATAGTAACAAATAGTGTATAGTAATTAGCAAGAAGCACAACGTGTATGTGTTATGTGGGACATCAATGTAGTCTTGAGCTGTGAAAAAAGCAAGACTAGTGAGAGAGTGCGATCGAGTGCGATGTGGAAGTGGGAATACGGGCGATCCCGCTTGGTGTACACTCGACGCCAGCGGTCACTTGGAGAAGGGATAACAACGATAGCATCGATAGCAGCGATAGCAGCGATAGCAGCGATAGCAGGGAAGTAGGATGGACTTACGGATACTTGGACTCGGCGAGGGAATGAGAGATCGATCAAGTGCGGTTGCGGCCCTTCCGACCTACACTCCAATGAGATTTTGGATCAGCTCTGTCCCGACTACCAAATACCGGGCCTGTCCAGCCAGGCGCCGGCAATATGGCTCAACGTAGAATGCGATGAGGGCGCGGTCCTTCTCGCGAGCTATTCAAGCATGACAAGCAGGACAAGCAGGAACGCTTTCGGGGTGAAGAGGACGATAGTTCCTCCTCATTGAAGCTCGCTCCTCGAGACGTACTCGAAACCCCGCCTTCGCAGCAAGCAATACAAGTCGACACCACTCACTGCCAGAACGTCCCGTCATTCGCATCCCGAAGATTATCCACCCCGAAACCATACTTGTGCGAGGAGACACTCCAGCTAGCTAGATGACTGAGCTCTGGGCGGTCTACCACCCATGTTATCAGGCATTAGCCTTGTAATACTGGGGTGCAGGGAACGCGATGCGATATTGATAGATTAGATTGGAAGGGGG
>JALPBZ010000133.1:0-58982 GCA_026538355.1 Cryptococcus sp. GC_Crypt_5
CGGAAGACGGATCCGACTCGGTGACGACGGCCGGGACCGGAGGGTCGGCGGTTCGGGGCGTCGTGTGCGACACCGCTCTGGCACGCGAAGCGACACCTGCCCATGTGTTCTCCGGGGGTATGAGCCATGGTGGAAGCGAGGTTGATCGAGCGGCGATCACGCTAGGAGGGGGAACGGGCACAGCGGTATCCTCAGAACCATGGCCTGTCCGATGCCGAGACGTAAGATCGACGTCGGCAGTCTCATTGATGGCCTCCCAGACGTCCTGGGACACCTCGTCGGCGCCCTCGATCTTGGCGGCGTAGATTTGCTCACCGTTCTCGTCAAAGCCGACACACAGTGAATCGGCCACTTCCTCTTCAGTGAGTCTCTGTTCCCAAACTTCACCGGTGTCCGTGTTCATAACGCTGTACAATGCACCTCCCGAGGACTGCGAGGGCTCACCTGTCGGTCCAGTGGTGCTGCGGCGGTTTCTTTTTGGCCGTATTTTGGGATAACGCAGGAGTTCAAGGGGAAGCAATCTGCTCGCTTCCTCCCAGGAAGGAGGTAGATTGGACATCTTCGTCGTGCGCTATGAAAATCAGAAGTGATGGTACGGCAGTGTGTAAGATGGAATGAGACGTAGTGTGCGGTAGGGGACGGTTTTGCAGAAAGCGTATTGAGGGGGCGTTCATCTTCATATACGCCTCGCAGAAACGCTGGCGGTGTTTTGAATAGACGAAGAAAGGAGACGGGCAAGCGGCATGTCAAATGAGAGCCACATTAGGAACCCTTGCTCGCTTAGCGACCTGTACTTGTCGAGCTTGACGCTACACTTGAGCCACCCTTAGCGATAAGGGAGGGGTCGATGGCGCCTCAAAGGATTCAATAGCTGATCTCAATGACCAAAGAGTTTCACGGTAAACCCCGCCACACCATTCGCAGTAGGCGTCTTCTTGTTGCTCCTCTCACGGCGCCGCCGCCCACTGGTCGAGATAACTCAGTCGAGGATGTCCTTTCGACTAAGAGGTTATCTGCCAGTCGGGCCAAGAAGGGGGCGTGCAGTGATTAGGGTGGCGGTGCGTAAATACGCAAAAGTCTGCTTCGTTCAACTTCAGAGTCTATTATACGGTAGAATACTGTAGGCCGCTGGAAGCGCCACAGACAGCTATATCCCATGTAGCATGCAACATGCCAGCCAATGACGTGGGATGAGACGGTATCTCCGTCACCGTCGTCGCGGTCTCCTCAGCTGCACGGAAGGATGCATGTCACCTCATCATTCTCGTATCTCTCATAATGATTCCATCGCCACGGTGACCGCCATGCCACGTACGTCCACTCCTGTCTTACAGTGTCCCGAGTAGATGAGTGCCTCGTGAACGAGCGCCTTTGACGCTTCATCTCCAATTCTTACTCAAGCTGTACCGAAGCAAATGGTGTCAGCACAAATGGATCGAGAAACTGCAGAGGACGATACTGCGGCCCAGTCACATATGACATGCTCGCCAACTCACTCCCGCTTCGGACCCTTGGGGACGGTTCCACGTTTGGACGAGTCGCTGTGCGTTTCCGTCGCATGTCAGTATACTCGCGTTAGGTCAGACATGAACGACCGAAGCGCTGTTGTAAGGACAGGGTGGAACTGGCCCAGACTCACGCTTCAGACACCGGAACGTCTTGGGTGTCCGAGACTGCCCCGGCCGTACTCGCATTCTGGTGCGGGCCGCTCTGCCCTTTGGTGGTGAGCCATATTTTCGGTCCGGTGGGTGCGTTGCTGGGCGCGTTGTCGGACGCTGTTGGTGCGAAAGATGACTGATCTTCTGCGGCAGTCATTGCTCTCGGTGCCTTGGGAGCGCTGCTCGGCGCGGTGCTGGACGTCGTCTGCGCTTGAGATGACTGATCTTTTGCAACAACCCATTTTTTCGGTCCGGCGGGCGCGTTGCTGGGCGCGTTGTCGGACGCTGTTGGTGCGTAAGATGACTGATCTTCTGCGGCAGTCATTGCTCTCGGTGCCTTGGGAGCGCTGCTCGGCGCGTCACATGACAGATCCTCTGCTGCAGTCATTGCTCTTGGTGCCTTGGGAGCGCTGCTCGGCGCGTTGCTGGACGTCGTCTGGGCTTGAGATGACCGGTCTTTTGCGTCAACCCATCTTTTCGGTCCGGCGGGCGGATTGAACTCGCTCGTATCGCCCGACGTCGTTGCTGCCTGAGTTGACTGTTCGGTTGGGCTGGACATATCGTGAGAAGGTGTATGCGGTTATTGTCTACTGTAGATATAAGTAGAACGATCAGTTGGTGATTCTGGATGTGAGTGTTGAGTGTAAGTGGGTCAGGGAAAGCAGGTGGACAGCCCGTTTATATATGTGGCCAGGCCAGAACAGAAGCGCTTACTCGCTTTGCTACACCCAGTCCGACACGGGGACGGTCCGCAAAGGATGAGAGTGCAAAGTCTCATAAGCTCTGGACAGCTGTGCGACCCGATACTGGCGCCACACGCCAGTGACGCAGTAGAGGACTGACTCGGGGAATGGATGATCCTATGTCCAACAATGATGTTTCATCCTGGCTTCCGACTCTCCGCCGACAATGGTGGTCATTCGCGTTTCGGCGTCAAGTCCGCACGGACAGTGGAGGTGGTTACTGGCTTATTCGCTTGAAAATGACAAGGGATGGGACGGTAGAGGATCCTGTGGGTGTTGTGCGTCTTTTTCATCCCCGCTTGTAATTCGGCACCGCAGGAGTGCTTGTTCGCTTCACCGCGTCAAGTCCGACACAAGTCACGACTTGTATCAAAGGATGGGATTACAGAGTGTCGTAAGTCCTGGAGAGCTGCGCGACCCAATACTGGCGCCACACACCAGTGAACGCAGCACCCGCAGCGTAGGACTAACTCGGGAATGGAAGATCCTATGTCTATTATGCATGTTTTGTCCTGCTTATAATTCTCCGCCAGCAGCTATCCCGCTCAACCACCGCTTACCGCCAGAGACCCACTGGAGGCTACCCCAACACAGCTCCAAACACCCTCTACAGCTCCGCCGTACCGCCTCGAAAGAGGAAGCGAGTAAGGCTACTATGCTTGATAGTGAAGTAGATGCGGCCGGGGGGAGGGCTTTTAGGTCTTCTTTGCCCTGTATTGACTTTTGCTAAGACATTGCCCCGTTAGCACAGATTCCATGGACCGCCAATCGAACGAAGAGGCTCACCTTCTTGCCCTTCCCCTTGTTACCTCTGTGCTTGTCAGAGTCTCCAGCTTTGGCATTCGCCTCGGCCACTTGGGTCTCAGCGTACATCCGCCTGAACTGTTCTACGGCCGCCAACGACTCGCTGATCCTGTGCAGGGTGTTAAAGAGCGCCACTACCTCTGAGCGCTGTAAGAGATCCGGGTTGATCTTCGGACTGCACACGACAATTCCTGATCAGCCTAAATATGTTTAAGAAGGAGAAGGAAGAAGAAGAAGAGGTTGATACGCACTCCAAGGCCTTGTCGTCCAGCTCGAATAGGATTTTGAGGGCAGTTCCGATCCCGGTCACTTGGAGTTTACCCCATAATCTGCACTTGTCGCACCCCACGCAGTCCATGATCCGCGACACGTTCCTAAAGTGCGTCTTGAACTGTTCTTTCAGGATCTGCGTGGCGTCGCGGATGAGTCAGCTTCCAATCACCCACTTGCGTTATCGAGAAACGATACAGCTGCAGAGCGGTAGCACGGTACAGGGGACTCACGACTGCGTCTGGTCCAGTGAAGAAGTCGCCTTCGTCGAACCCCTTACTCATCTCTTCGCCCGTAGCGAGACTCAGCACTTGTTCCAATTTGGTCTTAGCGGCCAGATCGCTCTCGCGCAACACTCCCGTGGGGCTCGTACCGATATCGTATGCTCTGAGATACGGTGCTGCGCGAGCTACGGCTCGAATCAGCAAGACCGCGTTGAAGTAGACGTTTGATAGACGTTCGGGGTGCGTGGCGAGTCTGTGGATGAAGCAGTTGAGGTCTGGTGCCCATTCTCCTGTGGTCTGATTTAGGTAGTCGGCGCAGATGTGGATCGAGATCGAGGCGTGCAGTCCTGCGAGCGTGTCAACATATCAATATCTCTTCTGACGTTGGAGGGGAGCGACGACACACCCACCTGAGATAACGCGGTAATACACCCTTTTCTCCTCACACATCTCGTCCTCGCCATCTAAGGGCGCCTTGACCATCTCCGTCCCCCACCCTTCACTCAGTTTACTAAATCCCCAACCTGAAGTCATGCCCTGGCCTGCCTCTCCCGCCTGTCCACCCAGTCCAGCCGATTGGGCAGGCTTGCTAATGCCTCCTGCGCCAATGACGGCAGAAGCCAGACCTTCGCTCGCGCCTTTCACCGAAGCTTTCGATGCTTCGGAGACGGAAGCCTCGGAGAGACCGAAGCAGTTTTCCTCGTATATAGCTCGCCAAACATTGTGCGCCGAGTCGCCAGCGTAGCCCGTGAATCGTTCTGGATTGAGCGTGAGGTCCACATATTGCCCATCTAAGACAAGTCAGTCGAACCTCGCTAAGTGTCACGAGCATAAGGCATGCACTCACTTTGATCCGCGTCATCTTCCACATAGCAAAAGTCCTGCTCCTTGAAATAGCAGCTTGATATGCCCTCGTCCTATACCGAGATCAGCGCCCATCATTTGTTTCGTGAGAGAGTATCCATACTCACATCGTTCTCATAAACCTTGACCTCTGACAACGCCTGAGCGCGCCACTTCTCCGGTATCTCGCTCTGCGTCGTAAGAAGCGTCGTCAGTGACCTATCCACTCTACTCTGATCAAGCTCATTGCGCGATGGCCACACTTGATCGACCGACGAGCGATGCTCGATGCTCGCAGCACTCACCTCATCTGCCTCCTGCACGCCGCACTGCCGATTCATGCAGAACCCGTTCTCGTACCAGAACGGACACTCGCGGTAGAGGTCGACCTTGTAATGCCGAAAGAAGGCGGATTCGACGAGGTCATGCACGGCTGGGAACAGGGCGTGGTTGAGGGTTTCCACGGTCTCGTATAGACAGTGCGTCGACTCTATAGGCCCCGACGGCTAAGATCAATGAACGAGATCGTCAGCTCCTCAGCTCCTCCAGTTCATTTTGATAGGTAGCATAATGCCTGACGGCAGGGTCGGTGGAGCTCACGCTGCAGTACCCCTCTGCCTTGCCCTCCAGAACGTTCCTTGCCACTTTACTATCAGGCTTCAACGCATGTGCTCCCCCTAAGCCCACGCGAGCACTTGAGCCTGATCCCCAGCTCGAGCCAGAAGACGCCGACGCTTGAGCGCCAGCCGCGAGGCCTAGTGCGACTGCCGCAAAGCTCGTGGGCGAGGTGTACCTCATCGAAGCGAGCTCGTATGCGACTGCTGACTACCGATGACTAATCGTGTGATGATTCTCGATATGCTGATAAGTGCAGCCAGCGAGACCGATGTTGATGACCTTCCTGAATGTTCTATTACTCTACTGCGCTGATATGCGGTCCTTGTAAGTCCTTGATGTACTTGTTGTCAATGTCAGACTGCAAATCAACGTTCTCAGACCGATGATGCTTGTCGACGTGTCACTCTCAGCAAAGTGGTCATTTCGGGTATTGACGTAAAAAAAGTCATTAGAGTTGAACCGCGCCGGTGGAGGTCGTCCACCTCGTCACCGTCCGCGTCATTGGGAATCGGAGCGGCTCGGGTGGACATACATCTTCATGTCGTGTGTACATTCACATAAAAGCTTGTTTGGAGTCGGAAAAGACTTGGGGCACGATATGTGGTCTAAAATACATGGACCGAGGAAGAGGGAAGAGTGGAGGAACACAACTAAAGCCTTTTGTTACAACTATTGAATGGGACTTCCGATACTACTTTTCCGCCCGCTTCACCAGCCGCGCATGAGTTGCGCTCTTTCCGCTTCGGCATAGTACTCGGCAAAACCGAGTGGTATCTGTCTCGACGTCACGAACGGATGTCTAAGAGAGAGAGGAGTCAAGGTGGGTACAACAGATTACTGGCACGGGCCGAAAACTTACTTTGGCTCCTTCAAACTTTTAGAGATCCACCACGGCTGCGGCGATGGTGGATCTGGAATGTTGGTCGTATCCGGATGAAGGCTGTAGTATCCCGCACGACTAAACGGGTAGACCTGTTTGATGGCAGTCACCGGCGACCTGTAGACCCGTGAATCAGCGTCTTGCTCCTCTCGCACACCCACGATTGCCAGCCTTCCGGTGGATTACTCGACCATTGAGAAGCAGAATTCGCAGACACACCTGGGGGCCCAGCGTAAGGGTATGACCAGCCGTACCATTCAGGTCCGGTTGTGTTATAGGCATTCGTATTATAGGCGGGAGCGGAGTGATAGCTGTTCGCCCACAGTCCTCCCCACATTGCTTGTATCATTTCCTGCTTCTTCCTCGCGTCTTCCTCCTCCATCTTCACGAGCTCGTCTCGTGCTTTGTCCAACAACGGCTTAGCGAGCTTCTTCAAGTGTTCAGCTCCCTCAACCGAGGCGGGAGAGTCCGCGAATCTCGCTAGAGTTTCGTGTGCAGCGACGATTTCCGATGGAGGAAGTTTGCCGAGTAGTTCTAGCGCTTTGTAGTTGTATGGCCACCCGAGCTCTAACCGCTTCTTGACCACGTCCGAAATGATAGCGAGCTTCTCGGCCTCTTTGGCCCAGCGCTCTACCCAAGCCAACTCGTTTTCGTCCGGTCCTATCTCACGATTCCCATTGGTCAAGTATTCGATCAGATCGCGTATGGCTGTATCGGGGTCGGCGATGAACGGACTACGTACGTAGCATTAGCCTCAGCAATTGACAGAATGGTAAGTACTTCGTTGCGTATCACACACTTTGACGACGGAAGGATAGCCGGCACACCCCACATGCCCCTCATGGCCAGTGGACCCATGGGTGGGTACGCGCCCCATAGGTTGTATGGAACGGCCATGATGACGCCTGCAGGCGGTTTTCGAAGTTTGTTTCGGGTATTAAAGCAGGATATGGTGATGGTGGGTGCGGAGTAGAGACACAGAGCGTGTAAGGAGGAGAAGGAATGGAGCCGAAGAGGCTTTTGGATGGTGGAGGGTGGTTATGCGCAACTGTAATGGACTGCTTGAATCGATGTGAGAGAGTAAAAAGAGAAGAGAAGAGAAGAGAAGGTGATGTTACATCCCACTACCCCTTAAATCCTTCGTGTCCGACGCACGGATCGACTCGAGTGGCAAATACGTCTATTGACAAGTGATGATGCGATCACGATCATCCTGCATCCATCACACACATAGCCTCGAGGCAGTGCCGTGGCTTGTGTGTTGTCCGAATATGAGTCGACCCCCTTATATCACGCTGCATCGCATTGTTGGTATGACCGAGACGGATGTAGATCAAGGACTGATCTGTCAGTACACTGGTGGTGCAGGTATTGAGAGTGTTCATGCTATCCTCATCACTGCTCTTCGGCGTCGACTGTTGATCATTTGGGCATCGCTGGTTGCAGGCACCCCAAATCAGTGATGAGCAGCTCACCGATAAATTGTTTCATCACTGCTTTCCTTCCGATCTCGGCGGGGATACGCTGCAGCGGGGACCATGGCGGCGATACAGTGATTTGTATATCCTGTATCATACACATTGACACTTGCATGAGTACTTTGTACTACTTGAACTGCAACTCACGCCTAGAGGCCCCACGCCATAGTCGGCCGGGGTCATGGCTTTATGCGGCCGAGCACTTTGTACACAAATACACAATTAGCATTTAACGCGACATTATTGGCTGAATAGTTGATTACATAAGCGAAAAGGCACCCACCAAAATCCAGGCTTCCGAGCCCACCCGCCCTTCACCCTCTCTGCATCGTACAGCGTGCATCTCATCCACCAATCGCCATCGCATCGTCACTCAGCCCCCACATTGCAGCGAGCAGCCAACCATTCTCGTCGATCGGTCATAGCCCACTAACTATACATCGTTGCGCACTTCTACACTCACCACTCAAGATCATTGCATCGTAAACATGTTCCGACCCGCCTTCCGATCGACTTTGGCCTCGTCCGCCACCGCCCACGCATCCAGCAGCGCCAGCGTCAGACCCATCGCCGCCGTCGCGCGATCTTTCCACGCCACTGCATCCGCTCAGCTCGCGACCCCTGTCCAAGATACGACCAAGGACTCCCAGATCAAAGAGTTCAAGATCTACAGATGGGTGAGTCGATCGCGCCGGCCAAACTCCATGTCAGATTTGTCGCAATTTGTTGCTGATATTCTGCGATGTCACTCTAGAACCCCGACACACCGGAGAAGAAGCCGTACCTCCAAAGCTACAAGGTCGATCTGGCTCAATGTGGTCCTATGATGCTTGACGCTTTGGTGAGTGATTCTATACATTCTAGATCGAGATGTTTTTCTCCACACCTTTCTACTTTATACGATCGGGATGCTTCTTGCTACTCCGTTCGCAAAATCGTTGAGATCCCGCGCTAATATGAACCCCGACACAGCTCAAGATCAAGAACGAGGAGGATGCGACCCTCACACTGAGACGATCCTGTCGCGAGGGCATTTGCGGGTCATGCGCCATGAACATTGACGGTGTGAACACCCTTGCGTGTCTTTGCCGAATCGACAAGGACACCAGCAAGCCCTCCAAGGTCTACCCATTGCCTCACAGTGCGTCGATCGTGTCAAGCTATCTCGATTTCATTACTAATTCCATTCATAGTGTACGTCGTCAAGGACCTCGTCCCCGACTTGACCCAATTCTAGTGAGTGACTTTATCTTCCGCCTACATACAAAGCAACCAGTCCTAATCAACATCCACCTCGTAGCAAACAATACAAGTCCATCGAGCCATACCTCAAGAACGACAACCCCCCTGCCCAAGGCGAATACCTCCAATCGCAAGAAGACAGGAAGAAGCTTGATGGGATGTACGAGTGTATCCTCTGCGCATGCTGCTCTACTTCATGCCCTTCAGTGAGTAGCTCTGGTTGAATCGACAGTTGAATGTTTGCTGATGTCTGCTTTAGTACTGGTGGAACGCAGGTGCGCTTCATTGACCGTGACAAAGGCTGTGAATTTGAGCTGATTGCTGTTTCGCAGACACATACCTCGGCCCAGCCGTTTTGATGCAGGCGTACAGATGGATGGCGGACTCCCGAGTACGTATTCATCAGCTTCACACCGGATTTCGAAATCGCGCTGACGATCTGATGATCTCGCAGGACGCCTACGGCGCTCAGCGAAAGGAGAAGATGCAGAACGACTTCTCTCTGTACCGATGCCACACTATCGTGAGGAACTCTCCGTGTTACTCTTTGACAAGTGCTGACCTTGGTCCCAATTTGCTACTTTGCAGTTCAACTGTTCTCGAACTTGCCCCAAGGGTCTTAACCCAGCTTTGGCAATTCAGAAGATCAAGTTGGAGCTGTCGCAGGGCAAGGACTAGGCGATTACGCAGTGAAGCGTGAATCGCTGCAGATTGACAGAGATGGACAGATACGAGAGCATGATGTATGATTCTCAGAGATTGGCGAGTGACGAGTTTGAGCCGAGGGAGAAGTCAGGAGGCAGGAGGGATGGGTCGATACGTTTCTTTGTTCTTCCAGATGTCGGGACGCCTATTCGGTCTTCTATTACTAGTCTGTGCCCACGTAGGGTAGCGGATCTACCTCGTGGGCTATTGTATGCATATGCTTACTATACAATGGCACTGCGACCTTGATATGGATGCAAGTCAGCCAGAGTCGGCCAACTATGGTCGAGGAGTTTGAGCTGCCACGCCGGTAATCCTCGGCGAATATGTTTCAGCATCACGTGATGCGCCGTCTCATAGCCGGACCATCGCTCCGACCGAAATGCCTGGTCGCATCGTCGCAACGTCGCCCCACCGATTCGCGGTCTTTTTATCACTCCTAAACATCTACGTTGTCTTGAGATAGATAACAAAAGACTAGATCGCAAGCTAAGCAAGATGTTCTCTCGTGTCGCTCGCCAGTCCACTACCCTCGCTAGGGGCTTTGCCACCTCGGCTCGCGCTGAGCGCAAGGTCGCCGTCCTCGGTGCTGCCGGTATGTCCCCTCCTCTCCTCCTCGACTTTTTGGCATACAAAGGTGGCTAACGTCTATTCTTACGATGTCCTACTACCTCTCCCATGCTCGCTCGTCCACTCGCTCTCCACTCATGTGGTCTCATGCGAAATCCCGACTGAAATTCGTTCGTCGATCGATCGTTTGTGGCACTTTTACCAAAATCAGGTGGTATCGGTCAACCCATGTCCACCATGCTCAAGATCAACCCTCGAGTCACCGAGCTCTCTCTCTACGACGTGAGAGGCGCACCTGGAGTCGCGGCAGACGTCTCGCATATTTCTACGGCCTCCGAGGTCAAGGGTTACGAGAAGGACCAGTGGGTGACACTTAGAACTCGACCGGGAGTCAATATACTGACTTTTGACCTTTGTGGCGCACTTTTAGGCTCAAGGAGGCCCTTACCGGCGCCGAGATCATCATCATCCCCGCCGGTGTCCCCAGGAAGCCCGGTATGACGTGAGTGTGCCATCCATGCTATCAGGACATAGCTGACGTATACTTTAGCCGTGACGACCTCTTCGTGAGCCTCAAATCACGACATCCTCTTTGAGGGCACAAACTGATGGATAAACTTTGTAGAACACCAACGCCTCGATCGTCCGTGACCTCGCCGAGGCCGCCGCCGAGTACGCCCCCAAGGCGCTCGTTGGTATCATCTCCAACCCTGTCAACTCGACTGTCCCCATCTGGGCCGAGGTCTTCAAGAAGAAGGGTGTCTTTGACGAGAAGAGGTGCGTTTTGTATTTGGGAGCTAGGATGATGCTGACTGGTGGATCTACTTGTCATATCTCCCTATCAACTCGTCACATAATACTCATCAATGGACCACCCATCACCCCTCCCCTCCCGCAGGCTCTTCGGTGTCACCACCCTCGACGTCGTCCGCTCTTCCCGCTTCTTGTCCGAGGTCGAGGGCACCGACCCCAAGGACATCAAGGTGACCGTCGTCGGTGGCCACTCTGGTGTGACCATCGTCCCCCTGCTCTCGCAGACTGCGCAGGGCAAGGGCGTCTCTGGCGAGGCGTACAAGGCGCTCGTCAACCGAATCCAGTTCGGCGGTGACGAGGTCGTCAAGGCCAAGGCCGGTACCGGTTCCGCTACCTTGTCGATGGGCTACGCCGGTGCGCGCTTCGCCGACTCGCTCATTCGTGCCCTCGATGGCGAGTCGGGTGTTGTCGAGCCCACCTTCGTCAAGTCCCCCCTGTACGAGTCCGAGGGCGTCGAGTACTTTGCCTCCAACGTCGAGCTCGGCCCAGAGGGCGTCAAGAAGATCCACCCCGTCGGCCAGCTTTCCGCCGAGGAGGAGGAGCTCCTCAAGGCCTGTCTCCCTGAGTGAGTACTCGTTTTTGGCCATTTGCCCAGTATGTCCAACGCTGACCCGTCATCACAGCCTCAAGAAGAACATTGAGAAGGGCAAGCAGTTCGTCGCTTCGGCTTAAACGAGGTCAACGGCGTTTTTGGCATAGTACAAGATGAGCAAAGCGTGATGCATACGTATGGGCAGGTGTCATCATTTCAGTAAACGATACAACAAGTACACGTTGGTCGAGTGAAGAAGACTGAGTCTTACTCGGCTAAGCGGTCAGTATTCAATGTCCACTGTCAATGTGAAACGGTGCATAGCCTCGTCGGTTGTAAGCGCAAAGCCAATGCAATGCGCAATGCGAAATGCGGCCGGACTGTGCGCCACCCCTGTCTGAGGCGATGAACCTTGAATACCGACGGGATGTCTTGGGATGGAAGAGAATGTATACGCTGATGGCGTCGAGCATCTGAGCATAAGGCTATGTTAGGTGTGGGTGTGGGCGGAGACACTTGGCGGGGTAGCGCTGCATGCTCGACGCTGGAAGAGTAGTCTTCCAAGAGAGAGACATAACATGTATACTGGACGGTACAAAAGTCAAGAGGCGTGAATAAGCGCATGAGCACCCAGTGCACTCAGGGTAACTTTGAAAAGAAAGCATTCAGGAACAGGGTGAACGCGCAAAGAAAGAAAGAATGAGAAGCGACTTGTTTATTTTTCAAAACACACGCGCGTATTGAAGGAATGAATGGGTGGATGGGCGGAGAGTGACCGGGGCTGTGTTAGGTGTTGTTATGGCTACATAGCAATACGAGCGGCAGTATCAGGAGCACTGGCAGGAGTAGCAGTGCGGTGTTGACTACCCTATCCTTTGTACCTGCTCTTCCCTACCATTGTCCATTGTCCGTCGACGTCAAACATTTCTTTCTCATTCCTTCTCAGCTCTGTCTTCTCACTCTCACTCTTACTCTCATTCTGACTATATAAGCCAAGCTCACACACTCGTTCACTCGTACAACACCACACCACAACGCCCTGACACAGTCACACAGACTCGCAATCGCACAAACTCCCAAACAAACACACAACGATGCACGCCTACGCTTACTCCCCCCTCGTCGCCCTCGCCGCCCTCGGCTTGGTTAATGCCATGACGGTCACTTCCCCGTCCACCTCCACCGTCTGGTCAAGTGGCGATAGCTCCCAGACCATCGAGTGGGAGGCGGTCGACACGGACGCTACCACTTTCGCCGTCTTGCTCATCAACCAGGTAAGTGGTTCTTCATCCCTATCCCATTATACGTAAACACAGACGTCCAGAGACATATCGCCTCTCCACATACTTGCTATGCTGGTCATTTGATTGTGCTAACACTGACTGTCCCGCCGCAGCAAGGATACCTGACCGACTCGCCCGTCACGCTGATCTCGAACCAGTCCACCGGCGACTCGGACATCACCAACTCGGCCACGGTCACTTACTCGTCCGGCAGCTGGCCTACCGGCGTTGCATTCCAGATCAACCTCGTCAAGTCGACTTCTGACACTTCATCGATCTACGCCCAGTCGAGCCAGTTCAACATCACTGCTTCCAGCTCGTCCTCTTCTTCCTCCTCTTCCTCTTCGTCGAGCAGCAGCAGCTCGAGCTCGAGCTCAAGCACCTCGTCCGGCACCTCGCCCACTACGCTGACCACTACCAGCACTAGCACCAGCGGCTCCAGCTCGTCCGTCGTCACTGTCACCAGCACCGACAGCAGCTCTACCAGCACTTCCACCGGCGACATCCCCAACTCTGTAAGCTACCGTCCCTCCTTCCCAACCTAAAATGGTTCAATGCTAATGCAAACGCCACGTTGCAGAGCTCAACAACTACGACCAGCAGCAGCGCAGGCGCACTCACCGGCGCACCATCAACCCTCGTCGGTCTTCTGATCGGCGCAGCGGGCCTCCTCGGCGTCTACCTCTAAACGGGGCGCTTCCTAGACTAGATACGATATCACGTGTGATGTTATATGGACAATCTACTCATCCTGCATGCGCTTTCCACGGACAATGACGATTTACTCTATCCTGCTTCTATGCACTTTTACTTTGCGTTTCGCTCTTTATATCCTTGTGGTGTTGTGGTGGTGATGCATCTGTGTCTCTCTTATCGATCTGATTGGAGCTTGTCTTTCATGCGTTCAGGCTTGAAGTGTAGGGAACTATATCAGATCGAGCAGTCAGACCACGTCCATTTGATGGTCACGACAATTGTAAGTGCCAGCTGCACGGCGCAGCAGAGACGGTCGAGTCCCAAGTCACACGTTCATCCAACAAACGCATGGACGATTGCGCATCGCATTCGCGTTCGCATCACGTACACGTCGGAACCGACTCTCAACTGATCTATTTTGGGAAGATGACAGAATGATGGAACAATGTAATGATGTTCACGCTTTGTGCGCAGCTTGAGCCCACGTATTGCATGCAGTGATGACTGGCGAGGGAGCTTTCTGGCTGATAATCATAAGTGACCGGTCTCGGGCTCGGGCTCGGGCTCGCTCTCTCGCTCCGCTGCATGTTACTGGAGAACCTATACGCTTTGCACGCGAGATCCAGTGTATTTAGGATGTGCATCAACGCGTATATCGTCACGTCGTTACATCGTATAGAACATTGCGCAGTGCAATTAGCTGCGAACAATCACGCGTATGATCTACTCTACCCCCCTGCCCTGTGTCGCATCAGTCGAGCCCAGACATGCCCGCGAGAACTCGAGAACTCGAGTACGCGAGTCCTCATTCTCGCAGCAACGTCCACGCAGACTTGACTTCCTCGCTTGATCGTTCAATTCGGAGTTTAAAACGCGACTCGATCGGTGTTTAGACCACCGCACGTCTGGCTGGCGTCGGTGCCACATTGGCGCGGTCACTTGTGAATGACCAATAATTCCCGCGGCGATACGGTTTTCATAGGGAGATGGATTTGATCCCGTTACCCACCTCCCACCGAGCCAGGTATTCGCTGCAGTGGTCGCTCGCTGTAGGATGCTGCAGTGCACCATCCACTGCACTGCTGCTCGCTCTCGCTCGTCGTAATTGATGAAACGGTCATAAGTCTCTACAACCCTTCTTCATCCATCAACACGATCAAATCCCGTCAAGATGTCCAAGTCAAAAAACCACACCGCGTGAGTCCGCCCCGTCGTCTATGCGTCCGAGCCGTCCGATTTTCAGCGAAGCGCTGCGTGTCCGGTGTCGTATAGGGGACTTTTCGCTGATTCCTATCGTCGTACAGCCACAACCAGAACAAGAAGGGTGCGTCTCGCTTCGGGAGATTGGAGGAGGAGGCCAATGAGGACTGATATACTGACGATTTGATGATACAGCCCACAAGAACGGCATCACGAGGAAGCAAACGCAAAAGTACTACTCGTTGAAGGGTGTTGACCCCAAGGTGAGCTTTGGACCGACTCCACATTACATCAGCATCGTATCATTGTGTCCCCGCATCATCGCATCGTATTCGGTTGGCTGTTGGAGGGAGATGGAGGGAAAGAGCGTCCAGCATGGGGAACCAGGATATGAGATTGGTCAGGAGTCTTCGCGGGACGGTGAATGGTGGATGGATGGTGTATAGGCTGAGGGAAGGAGCCGAAATTTGTGGAGACGGCTGCACGATGGGAATCGTTGGTTGTGGAGAGGATGGCAAAGGGGATGTCGCTGTCGTTGCCGTCGTCGTCGTTCTGCGTCGGCCAAATGGTTGAGCAGGCCAGATATCCGCCAATCCCCGCCGACGCGAGGGACCTCCGCTATTGCTGCATAGACGGGGCATCTCTTGGCTTCATGTTGGAGATGCTGGACAGCCATGCGTGGATAAGGACGAGGGCCCGTACAATCCGCACTCCGCACCGAGATGTTGTCCACTATCACCTACTCCCCCCAATTCCATCACCTGCTTTGATGTCCCGAACCCCCTCGTAACCTACAGCTAACAACATTCACTCTTCAGTTCCGCCGTAACGCCCGATTCGCCGCCGCCGGTTCCATCAAGGCCGTTCGTGAAGCCAAGGCTTCCGCATAATCGCTACTCGCTACTCGCCAAAAGCAAAGAAGCAGGAAGCAGGATGCAGAAGTGACGAGTGTCGGTTTGGGCTCGGGTCTCGATCTGGGTGTTGCAGTCGTATAGACTTGCGCTCCGCGCTGTCCCGGGATGAGGGAGCATGTATGATCATTGCATGAGACTAGAGCGCGATTGGGGTGAAGGTTGATTTTGGTCATATGCGCGGCGCTGATCTCACGCTGGACCATCCAAGCGTTGGTTGTGAATTGTTGAGCGATACCTGACCTGGAGAAGAATGAAAGCTGTCAAAGTCATATATGTCGAGTAGATGAGGGATCCGCTCCGTAAAGTACTCCCCCTTCATCTTTGTGCGCCTCGCGATCTCAGACGTCCTCTAATGTGACACTACAGCCAGAGTCCCTCCAAGTGCTGCATATAAACACCTCTCCATAAATGCTACATGATACACACTGCACACTGCACACGCTACGGCTTCTCCACATCGTGCCCTAGTGCAGAGGCTAACTTGGCCCGTACCCTCACGAAACCCCTATAGTACTTGGCCCACTCATCGCTCCTGCCCAGCTCGTCACTCTCGCTCTCCCTCTCGCCTCGCTTGATCCCGCTCTCCAGTGCGCTGAGGGCCATAGCGCGCTCGAAGCCCTCTGCAGCTTGTTCGAGGCTATTGATCTCGGCGTCCGACCTCAAACTCTTCTTCTGCGCACTACTACTTTTAGCCTTATTATTGATAGCGATACTACCGGTAGCGAGAGGGATGGAGCGCTCGATGAATACTGCGCGGGTGTACGCTGCTTCTGCGCCCGTGAGCAGGGCGTCCCGCCGAAGTAGTTTGGCGGGCTGAGCGAGCGCGTTCGACCGCGGGACAGAGTAAGCTGTGGGCAACGGCTGTAATGCGCCGATCACTCTCTCCGACCCTTCTTGAGCCTCGGTCACGTAGTCGAGTGCGTGGCCATCGCCTTTCCCGCCGCGCTGGGCATATAGGACCGAGGCGTGGTGCAGGCGTAAGAGCGACGCGCGCTGGGATAACCACGTATCATGTAATGTGCTTCCTGCTGTGGACGATGTGGGCGTTGCTGTTGAGATCGACTGTGATGAGGGGAGGTAGGATAGAGCGAGTGATTGAAGTGCCGACGCAGAGTGTAGCGAGTTGCTTGTAGCTAGATGAGCCGAAGAGGAAACGAGGAGCGATACGGCCGCGCGAAGTACTGGCGGCGGAAGGGTTATACTAGGTGGCGATGGCAGTGTGACTGACGACATCGCCTCGCTCGGTGAGGGTGTCGAGGCCTTTGGCTTTGGCTTTGAACGGCCGAACCAGCCCTTGACCTCTTCCACGTCATTCTTGACCTCGTCGACGACCTGGTGCACAGCTCCTCTGCCAGCTTCTACGCCGGCCCGACCCATACCCCACGTCCACCACGTATGCGCTTCGCCCCCGCTGCCTGTCCGCGCGCAGAGATCGCCCACTTTGCCCGCCAATCGAATGATCCTCGCCTGATGTACCGAATTATGATCATGCTGCGCTTGAGCCGCACCGTGATCTACCGCAGAGAGCACTTGCTCATACAAATCTTTCGCGTGAAGCAGGGAATCAGAGGTGTTGATCCGCTCCAGTACGCCTGCTTTGAGTAAGAGCAGGTCCAGAACTGCTGGATCGCCTTGCGGTACACTCGAGCTAGAGCTAGGCGATCCTCCTGGGCCCGCAGGTCGGAGTGCTGATAATGTCGGCGGGAAGACCAGATTTTTTTTGTGCGCTTCGCGGATGGCCAGGTCAATGAATTCGTCCGCTAGCTCGTATCCCCTATCCACGCCTCTCCTCGATCCTCCGCCTCCCGGACGGCCAGAACCACTAGCGGCACTAGCGGCGCCGCTGCCCTCGGCCCCGATCATGCCGCGTGCAGCGACGAAGTCGGGATGGATTCCTGCTCCGGTCCCTTTACCCACAGTGCCCGACCCGCCAGCGCCCCACTCTTGGCATATCCAAGCGCCGCGCAGCGCGTGTCTCGCCTTGAAGCCTAATCGCGGGTCTGTACCCCCCTTGGCTCCCCCGGTCCATCCGACGTTCTCTGCGATCCAGCCGTACTCGTCCTCTCTCTCCGTCAGAGCGTCGCGCGCAGGCGCAGCTAGGCAGACGTGCTCGACGTACAAGTGTAAACCCTCGAATGCCGTCAGTGATACGCCGCCCAGAGCTAAGACGCCGTAGACCACATATCGCACTATCCGCGATAAGTAGCTGAAAGCGTACATCGTCGAATCGCTGTAGTCCCTATCGGACGGATAGCGGGGAGACCCAGGAGTGACTCCCGGACCATGCGTGGTGAGCTGAGATGCATGTCGCAGGGACAGTGGTCGGGCTGGCGTGATGGCGACTACTTTGAGACTGGGATGGACGAGAGCACGAGCCAGCGATCTAGGGTGCTGGCGAAGCAGCGAGCTACGACAATGTCAGTTCCGACAACATATTTAGCATCTCTACGCAGCTGAGACTCACGATACAGGTCTGACTGGTCGCATCTTGGGCAGCTATGTCTATGGGCAGGCTGAAGTAGGAGAAGAAGCGAATGTATCTGTAACCAAAATGGTTCATTCGGCAAGTACGCATGTCAATGACCTCCACTTTTTTTGCCGCTCTGCGTTCACGAGTAACACACAAATGACCTAGTGAGATACGTTTCTGTATATGCGTTTGGTATGGCGAGCAGTGCGATGGCTGAGCGAGGCATGCATGACGATGACACTATAAACTACTGCAAGACCTCATCCGCAAGATGCATAAGAAGCCTACTGCTCTTCACCGGGAACACCATGCTGCGCCTTGCGGTTGTACACCGCCTGATCTCTCAACCACCGTCTGTACGTAGACAGGGAGACGATCTGCCAGCAAACAAGCGTCCATCAGCTATCAGCTCTACCCAAGACGCTCTCGGCGCGAAGAAAGCAGTGGGAGAGCTAAGAACATACCTTCTCGCCGTAAAAGTCGGGTACGATGTTCTGCACACTCTGGAATCGCGGGTCGGCCCTATTCCGTTTGATCCGATGAAAGAATTCTCGGTCCATCAGCTCCAATGGCGCAGGGTTGCCTCTTGCCAGCGATGGGTGCGAGAGGGAGAAGAAGGCCGAGCCGAGTGTGGGGCCGACAAGGTATCCGAGGGCTGAATGAATGACGTGCCATGCATCGAGGGAGCAGATTGAGTGGGAGGATCAGCCACTTTCCCGTATTCCTAGTATGATGGAGAGAGCACTCACCCATGCAGCCTAGTCTATGGACATTCAGACGGTCGTGCGAGCATCAGTACTAGTGTTGAACCCAGATCAATCTACCTGACTCACGTTGCACCACCATAAACAAACCTGTAAATGAACGTCAGCTGTCTTGATCCGTGCATGCGATGGACCACTCAGCTCACATAGGCTCAACACCCATAATGAGCTGACTTGGGTCCGCCTCGAGACTCGCGAAATACCCTCCACCGAGGAACAGCCCCGCAAACGTCGTCGGGATCGTGGTCAGGGTTGACCACAATTTCCTTTGACGACGGAGCGTAAGGTAGTTTGGCCATGTTAATGGTAATGGTCCTGCATGCGCGGGTCTCTCTGAGCTTGTCGAGCTTGACGAAGCGGTCGAGGTCGAGGCGAACCGGGGTGCCATTTGCAGAGCGGCCGGTCGAGCGAGCGGGCGCACGGAGCTGGCTAGAGCAGAACGGGACATGATCGAGCTGTATTCTGGATTCTGAGTCTGAGGTGAGTCTGACAGTGAATTACGCTGCGGTTCCGACAATGCCAAGATGTGACTACGATCAAAGCAAGACGTTGTGTAGCAATATCAAAGTCACCAGTAACTTGTGCTATCTATGACGAAGCAGTACTCGTAGAGCCAGACAGCAAGCAAAGCGGGAAACGCCGGAATGTGGCAACAGGCTGATGGGCTGATGGTGCCCCGCAGAGACGCGTATGACGAATGGGTGGCAAAGTGTCCACGAGATCGGGAGTGACCGATAGCTTAGCAGCGAGGTGACACTAAGAGCTATTCTTATAACGAGGCGCTTGGCATTGACTACTCGTGCTTGTGCTCTGCCAGACTATCCTGCCTGACCAACATTGACTATCCGGGCGAATGGGCTCTGCCACCGACCATTTGCGAGATGGGTCTGCGTCGACTACCGTCAGCGTCCAGCCCCCGGCCGACGGGCGATGTCCGCTCCTCCAGCTTCCAGGCGATATATTGAGCCAGATCGCGACGTACGTCCAGCTTCCTGCGCAGTGCACGCCCACCTTCACGTAGCTGATGAAGCGCCGCTCTAATATACTAGATATCTGGACCTGTCCGAGCTCGTATCGTTCTTGACTTTGCATCCAATCTTGCTGTCCTTGACCAAAAGCCACTTATCGCCTCTCCCCTCCGCGATCCGCAAGAGCATATCAGCCGGCCAACCATATCCCCAATCACTAGCGATCCTGCCCCACCTCACTACCCTGCTCCCTATCGATCGAGAAGATCAAGGACGGTTGTTCATCCCGGTGTTAGTCCAGGCGAGGCCGAAGTGGCTTCTGGAGAGGTTCGAACCTGCCCGATGGCCCGAGCGGGTATGGCAGGACGCGTTCGAAAGGCGTTACTTGCCCAGTTGGAAGAGGTATAAAGGGGAGGGCGATACTTGGCGGGCGACTTTCCTCAGGTGTGTCAGCGTCTTTGGTGTATAGCTCATCTA
The DNA here is from genome assembly GCA_026538355.1 of Cryptococcus sp. GC_Crypt_5. Classification (NCBI taxonomy): domain Eukaryota; kingdom Fungi; phylum Basidiomycota; class Tremellomycetes; order Tremellales; family Cryptococcaceae; genus Cryptococcus; species Cryptococcus sp. GC_Crypt_5. The sequence goes on from JALPBZ010000133.1 coordinate 20,153, forward strand.
GAAGGTCAAGCTAATGCATATTGTTCGTAGACTGCTAGGCAGATTGGAGCATCGCAATGTTGGCTGCACGCACGAGGAATCGTGGACAGTGCGTGTAATATACTCGCTTGACTTCACGAGCACTTTCTCAGTCTGCAGGCTGGTAGCTGATCCCATCTGGATCTAGCGCTTCGTCGCATTACACCGCAATGGCTCGGCGAGCATCAACCGCATGTATTCCCGCCTCTTTGACCCATATGAGATATTCGACGAACTCAAGTGAGCATCATACTCGCTACTCACCTGCAATACACTTGGTACAGGCTGACCCTCGCTACTCGTTGCAGGCACCAGAATAACTTCGCCTCGCACCCTACGCAGATCCGTGTCCTACTGCATCTCCAAGATGTGCGCATCCTCGCCGTGGGCGTCCTGCTCGAGCAGCCCTCTTTGTTCGTTAATCCGAATGGGCACCTCGCCTTACATCCGCCATTACTACGTTCAATATCCACTGCAATCGACGACGACGATTTGCCAGTCGTAACGAGGGTCAACCCTGCTCAGCCCATTCGAGAGGTACGGGTGCCGCGCAGTGATAGTCGTCCACAGACGTCCGCGGCCTACGGGCTTAATATGGCGCCTGTCCCCTTCTCGCCTTCTTCCCCAGCGAGTCCGACCAGTAATGCGCTTGGTAGTAGTCCCAATATCCGCTCGACTCTAGCCAGTCTCATACCAGGTCGACGACGAGCAGGCACCGGCACCAGCGCCACAGTCACTTCCGTCTCTGACTCCAGTACAGACAACAACTCTCTGACAAGAGTGACGAGCCCGACGCAGGCGCTTTCGTCGTCATTAGGGCGCTTGGGCATGCTCACGACTGTGCGAAGTAGGGAGAGCGATGATGGTTCCAGGAGGCGCACATGGAGTTTTGGGCGAACGAACAGTGCTAGCACCGCTGCACCTGTGCCGAGCGTCCAGAGGAATCCGGCTAGCGCGTCGATGGCGACGTCAACGCCTGATTCTGCAGGCACAAGCGCGCCAGCAGCGGATAATCAAGGACAGCAGACTCGTTTTTCGGGCGAATCGGCTATCTCTGGTATCTCCGCTTCGATCATCCTAGAGCAGTCGGAAGCGGAACCGGGTCCAGCGGAAGGAACGCCCGATGTGCCGGACAGGAGGCAACCAAGCGACAAGGATCCGGCAGCCGATCGACTAGCGTATCGCCCGTATCCAACCTTGCGCAAACCGCAACCAGCGTCTTCGCACGAGTACTATCCCAACTTCACCCCGAAGTCGGACGTTTCGGTCTCACCCACACACAAAGCTAGTAGTGCCAATAACACTCCGCCCGATATCAATGCCGCTTCACCAAGTATTCATCGCGCTGAACCGACCAAATCTGATTCAGAGGTAATCCCGACGCGCGATCTGCGCACGGACCACGCGGAGGTAGAGGACGAGTTTGAAGGTGGACTGTGGGCGCGGGAAGATGATGCTCGCGGACATGGGATGGGAGTGGGCGGGAATGGCGTTGACGTATGGGGTGAAGGGGGGAGGATGGCCGAGTGGGCAGTCGACGCGAATGGGAGGGGATCAAGGCGCCGTTGGGTCGGCCCGATGCTGTGAGTCCTCTATATCACACAACCTCACTCTCCAGCTCCATCTCCATCTCAATCTCAATCTCAACTTTAAGAGCCAGAGCCAAGAGCAAAGAGTAAGATAAGATGAGCATAGTACTGACCACTACCCGTCGCAGCATCCTAGCACAACTGCACCCCTGCACGCGCTCCACGCCGCACCCACCAGGCTCCGACCCTCTGAGTTCACTCGAAGGCGCGCAATCAGATCTCGGCCCGAAGGGAATGTACGCTTCGCTAGGTTTCGAGGATATCGAGGCTATCTTCCCCTGGATCTCGCTGCGGGGTAGCGGCGCCAATAGCTGGGAGGCCAAGAGGGGCGGATTGGGCTTTCTTTAGTTTTAGCTCGAGATTGAGCCTTGCGTTGTATCCTAAAAACATTCCGTCTTCGTCCATCTTCGTCTTCGTCAAGAGTACAGATAAAAGTGGGCTTGCGCTCGCTCACGCATATACATTTCCTGGGATACTCGTGTCACCTCATGGGCGCGTGATTTGGTTCCAGCTGCAGTATGTGCTTATGGATATGCTAGGGAATATGCATAGGAAGAAGCACGAAATACAACATATGCGAATCTATGGTCGATGGTTCATGGCTTCCATCCTCTGATGCAGTGTGAATGTGGTCACTACCAATGCAATGCAATGAGGCAACTAATGATCTTTCCCCTCCTTCTCGCGAACTCTGAACGCGCCCCTCTGCCTGACGGCGTTGACCTGCTCCAGGGCCCATATTCTACACTGCCGATCTTCTTCCGCCGAGTTCGTCCAACGATTACGGGCTGTGAGTGCGTAGGCAGTTCAAAGCCTTAGTCAGTCATGGAAATGCTTCTGCTGACATATAAGACCTCGTGCAAGATAGCAAAGACGCAGAATGAGCGATATAGTACGGTACCCACCAACAATACCCCAGCCCTTGGTCGAGGGAATCCGCAATCCCTCCTTCTCCCACTTCCAGCCCGACATCAAACCGCACCACCCCAGCCAGAGGAGATACGACTTGTACCGACTGACCCCCGGTTCCAAGCCCGCTTCCAGTCCGCCTTCGGGCGTGTGTGGGTGAGCCGGCGTCGGCGGGGTGTAGTGGAGTATATCAAATGAAGAGTCGAGCGTGTGCAGGCAGCAGGGTAGGGATAGGTGTGGGATCGGTTGGGAGGGTAGGAGGGAGAGCAGTGGGAGCCATGGCTATTTCGTCGATGTAACGGAATCGTTAGTCCTTCAGTGCTTTTCACCACCGTGCGGCATCTCTGGTCAGGAGCCCAGTCTTCGTATGAGTATGAAGCGGCGAGCACTCACTGTCAACTCATCAGCATGGTTGCCTATGAGAAACACCCCATCTCTAATCACACACGCCTCTCTCCCCTCCCACCGACTCGTGTTCCACTCTTCGATAGTCTGAGGAAACCAATCGAGCGGATTGATAGGTAACTCCACCAAGGACTCCTGCGTTCTGGCTGGGTACAGAGGCCATGTTCGTCTAGAGCGGAGCTCGTAGCCTTTGCCTTGATAACCCTATTCCCGAAGTCAGGCCTGCGTCTTTTTCGACGAAAGTCAGTAAGGGAAGAGGGGGGCTCACCTCTGAGGTCAGAACGTGGACGAGCAGTCCGTTACCCTATGATGGCATTTGCGTGTCAGCTTGATGCGGGGACAGACGAAACGTTCAGCTCACACAGCCAAGATCGACGAATCCGCCCTCAGGCCGACCCCAAGTATCCCACTCCCGCTCATCATCTGTCGACTCTGGAGTATCGCCGTTGATTTGACGTGGACGTGGGGGATACATTTCTTTCCACAGTAACATCAGGAATGCAGCGACGGCCACGTCCTGCTCGCCCCAATCGGATAGATCGATATGTTCAGGTAGACCAGGATCGTCAGGGCGGAACGGTGGTGAGGGAGCGGAGAGAGCGGAGAGAGCGGAGGATGAGATGGGTGAGCCCTAGTCCTTGTTCAGACGTTGTTCGTGACGACTTTGCACGCGTTCGGGACGGCGATATGTCGATTTGCAAACAGGGAGAAGAGGGGAAGCCGAACTCACCTTCCATACGTGCCTCTTGACGTCTTCGAGCTTATTGCTCGTCGCGCCCGCTTTAGGCGCACGTGAATCTAGGTGACGATGTCTATCCTTCAAAACGAGGTAGAGGTCTTGGAAGTTGTCCTTCGGCACAATCACCTGATAGAAGTTGGCGCAAGCATCAGCATAAGGTGAACTCCCTGCTAGGCGAAACATCTGTTCTCGAGAGGAAGGGTGTGTAACGCACATCATGTTGTCGTCGTTTTTGATACCCCACAAGCTGCCCATAACCATGCTTGTAGAGTCTTTCCAGGAGACTTAGACATGTTCGATAGAGTCGCTCCTCTGCCTGACTCGGTTGAGTGCGAGTTTGGGCCTGATTAGGGACGGTCGGTATAGCTGACGATGGCTGGGCTCGAGCTCGAGCTTGGAGCTGAGCAAAGATCTGTGCGCTGCTACTGCTGCTGCTACCACCGCTTGAGCTCGGTACGCCAAAATCGCTCTCGACCATGGCGGGAGTATCAGCAGGAACGTCCGGTGCTCGGGCTGTGGTTGCAGACGTGCTATCTCCATCCGATTTCGAAACAGCATCAGTGTCGTCATGAGCGCTCGTCGGCTTCCCAGCAAGAGGAGACGACCTCTGGGTCTTCGCTAAGCGAGACAAGGGATGTGCGGTGGGCGCTTTCGAGGAAGAGGGCAAATCGGGGATACCCTCCGGGAAGGGCAGGTAAGATATGGATATCGTGCCCCTCACCGGGCGTTCTTCTTCATCTCGTTCATCGTCTCGTTCATCGTCTCGTTCGTCGTCTCGTTCGTCGTATCGGTTCTTGTCTTCGTCATGTGCCTTTATAAATGCTGAAGCAGAGTCGACGGTGGAGATATAGCGGAAAGCGAGCTTCCGCACTGGAGGGTGATAGTAGGGTATCTCCCCCGCTGAGGTCACTTGCGGGATCATGAATACTAGTCCTTCCTCCTTCACTTCCGCTTTACTTGCTGTCCTCTGCGAGGAAGATGAAGAGGGAGAAGTATCTGTCGCTCGTCCCTTTCCTTTCCGGCTTGTTTCGCCGTCTGTCGAGCTCTCGCTAGCGTCCTCGTCCTCGTCCCCATTTTCGTGCTCGTTCTCGTGCACATGTCCGTTCTCGCTCCTGCCAACGTTGGAGCGGAAGAAGAGGCATCTCTGATCCAATTTCCCATCTCTTCTAGGCTGTCGAGGCATTAACCGCACCCTCACCTCGTCCATCAACTCCAGGCCTAATCTCCTCCCCGTATCGCAATCACAATCAACGTCCATATCCGCCCCTCCTCCTCCTTCCTTGGGGAATTTAGGAAGATTAGGCAGCGGATCGGCACGCAGGATGACTGACGAGTTCCGTTCCGGGTGCAGGGCCAGAGTCTTCATCGTTGCCATGAAGACCGATAGGGGGAAATGGCATGGGGCGGAAAGCACTTCTACCCATCTTTCGTCGAGGGACGAGAGCTGAGATTCGTGTTCCGGTCCATAGCGGCGGGGTTCGAAGGGGGGAGTCTGATATCCCCCTGTCCCGCTTGCAGGTGGCATTACCTGCGGAGCCATAGCCTGATGGTCCGCTCAATTGGATTCGGAACATAAGATGACTTCGCAGTGTTTCGTTTTTGTTGATTAGTTTATCTGGATACAAATAATGGATGACCTCCACCGCTGAATTTCCACCAACGAATTGTTCGTTGAAGCACGACAATGACAATAATTGTACAATAATATAACATATGATCCCTTGAGTATTGCACTGTACATGATGACTGCCATCCCCCACTTGAGATTATGCCCGTGAGTGATCCCCGCCCTCGCCCTCGCCCTCATCTGTCATTATACCCAGATCGGACCCTGCTCCTACTTCTCCTCCCCCTCGATGCCTCCTCATGAACCGCTCCTAGTTCTCTGCCATACTCGTATCTGTCCGGCAGATCCCACGGCGCACCGTTACTGTTCCCATGACCTTGACCTTGACCATGACCGCCGTCTCTAGTTCTACTCACGCTCCTCCCACCGCGAGAGACATTGGGCGAGGTACTGGATTTCGATCTGGAGCGGGAAGAGGACGGCGATCTTGCTGTATACGGCGCGACTGTCGCTGTAGTTGGCACGAGAGGGTGATCGGGGATGTCCAAAGTCGAAAGAGGGAAGGGCGGAGCGGTCTGTGGTGTTCTCACTGCACTGTGTGATCGAGACAAAGACGAGTTATTGGAATAATCCCTCATTTGTAATCCCTCCATAGCCAGCATGCCTGATTGCCGCTGGAACGGTAAGCCGGGCATCTGATCGCGTCTTGCAGATCGTCCGCGTGCGATATCCACCGATTCAAGGCTCTTGACCAATTCCGGCGCATCGAATTCGAAGATAGGCGTTTGTTGTCCACGACTACGACTTCGCGATGCGCTTACTGATCTCGAGCGAGATTGGGGGAATTGTTGTACACTCATGTGCGATTCTGGCCGTGGGAGCGGAGCGAAAAAGTCACGCGGACCATCGACAGGCAACGAATGGCCATATGCTCCTCTTCCTCGATCGCGAGATGCGGACGAGCCTTTTCGCCCGCGCATATTGGGTGAGCGGATCGGGACGGGTAAAGCTTGAGCAGCAGCGGCGTCGCCTCGTCTTCGCGAGTCGAGTAATCCGTCCCCGAAAGGCACCCGTGCTCTCGAACGACTCCTTGATTTACTCCTTGATTTCACCTCTTTCCAGCCTGTCACCGCGTCGCTTCCTCGGACCCTGTCAATAGACCATCTGGTTTCCGCATTGATGTCCAAGCAGCCTCTGAGGCATTCTAGCCATTCTCGACCAATATCGTGTGGCTCTTCCCATGATCCCCGTAAGATTTTCATCTGCAAGCGGGGATCAAAAGAGTCGACGAATGGTAATCTGCCTGTGAGCAACGCATGGAGGATGATGCCGGTTGCCCAAACATCTTGAGCTAATGCTGGACCCGTTCTTGGGCCGCGCAATAACTCTGGTGGAGCGTACGGAAGCGAGGCTGATGGGAATGGCTGCGCAGGCATTGACTCGTGGGAAGTATGATGCGTAGCTGAGTCGTGTAAACGATGCGTATTTGGTGCAGGAAGAGGAGAACTCATCCTCGGGCCTCGATGGAGGTGAGTAGGCAGAGTTGTATGTCTGTGAACGCCCGAGGCGAGTGGTGGTGGGATCGTAGCGATTGGCGGACTCTCATCGTCCTTATCTCCCACCTTTTGGGCCATGTAGAAGTCGCACACCATGACAGCTCCAGCATGGTCGACCAAGAAGTTGTCCAACTTGAGATCTCCGTGCAGTATCCCCCCATCGAAATCGTTGGTCCCTTCATGCAATGCCGAGACGGCAGCTACGACGCCGGGAAAGAACTTTCTTGCGGTCTTGTCTGACCCTCCTTCTCTCTGCAGTACGTCCAACAGTGATCCGCCGGGCAGAAACGGCATGATGAGGAAAGTGGCGAAGGGAGTTCGGTGCATATCGAGAAGAGGTAATATGCTTGGATGTCGTGGTAAACTCCTCCAAGTGGTGATTTCCTCCTCGAATTTCTCCAAAGAGCCAGAACGGTCCGACAGGTCATCCCTCTTCACGATCTTGCAGGCGAATGACTCCCCCGTACTTATCTGTGTGGCTTTGCGTACCGTTGAGAATCCCCCTCGGCCAATGACTTTGCCGAGAGTATAATCCAGGACTCGAGCCCCTTGTGCGTCGGGGGCGACGTTTGCCGGTGCGCGAAGGGAGGCGGATGAGGAAAAGTGCGATAAGAACGCAGAGGCGGGCGAGAATGCACTGGAGGACACGTCGGATACGGTAGGTGATGGCGGTCCTAGTGGTCCAGGATCAGAGAACATGGACGGGGAACTGCGACCGGCGGACATGGATGATGGGCCACTCGGGGGAAAAGCGTGATGGGAGAACAGGGCGTGTCGAGACGCAGCTGGCGGCGTGTAGACTGGCGGGATAGCATGCGACGAGAGGTCCGAGCCAGCTACGCCGAAGCTGACCAGGCCTGCGCCAGGGTCCAGTATCCGCGATGTCCCGCCATACGGCCCAGTAGCCCTCAGGCTGGTCGCCCGGCGTAAATCGCCCGTACTGACATACTCGTTCCCACCGCCCACCCCTCTCCCAAGACCTAGGGCAGAAGCTATCTGATTCGCATCCACGGCGTCTATAGTCGAGTTCGGTATTCCATCATAGCTTGCTGATCTCGATGCGTGCAGTCGTTGGATGAAGGCTGATGCAGGGGTTGGTTGGGAGTTGACGTTGATATTTGCGCTAGCGTTGGGAGGAGCGGGCGAGGACGCATGCAGCATCCTGCGAGGTCATTCGCCAGAACGAGAAAATCGAATCGTCAGCAGGTTGCAACTAGTGAGCGTCCGAGCACAGCTTGCTCGCCGCTGAGTCGCGCTGCAGAAAGGCAATGTGGTGGTTGAAAGGGCAGAAACTCACGAAAGACCCGATGCTGCAGGCTGTCACTTGTTTAGGTAAGGTGATATGTAAGTGGAGTGGTGGTGAAAGGACTGCTGGCGCAAGTCAATATGCTTGTCGATGTTCTCGAAGGTATCAAAGGGAATGAATCAAGTTTCAGGTGAGAGAGAAGTGCCAAGAAGAGGACAGGAAATGAAGAAGTGAGCATGTCAATAAATGACTGCTAGTGATGGACTGAATTGCCCTTTTCGACTGATTTTCATTGGTACAATAGTACAACAGTTTACAGCCGGTTAACCGGAGATCCATGCAGGGCAGCTGCTCTATGCTCTACTACTCTGTTCCTCCGCTATATGTACAACATCCTATACAGTAGTATACTACTTTGCCCCCTCCGAGACAATCTCAAAGTAGTCTGTATCAGTCTCGTCATCATCATCATCATCATCCTCCGACGATACAGAGATGACCTCGTCGCTGGTTTGCTTCTTGTTGGACAATTCCTTCTCCAGCTCTTCCTGTTCCTGAGCGGACAAGCCGGATTTCGTCTCCTGTGTGTCCCCAGCCAGTCCATACATCGCCGCATCAACCGACGCATGTGTTTTGCTTTCCTCGATTCCCTCGATTTCAGCGGCATAATTGTCGATCCTTGACTTGAAGGCGTAATAGTGTGTACGATATCCTTCTGTTGTTCTCGACGGGTGCTGGTCAGACCGATAAGCGACATTTACAGCGGGAAATTCACGACCACGTGTACTTACTTGGGTCTGAAAACCTTGCCAGTACGCTAATGTAGTTCTGCCAGTCTTGGGCTTAGCAGCCACGTAAGCCGCCATGGCACGATCCTCCTCTTCAGTGTAATTGGCGGGTCTTGGATGGACTTGATTGTCTGAGGTTTCAGATGGCTGAGTTCCGCAAGGACCGTAGCCCACGAATCTGCCGCGTCCTTTGCGCCAATCAAGGTACATGGTGTGCCATGTGTTCCACGAGTACACGGGATACTAACAACAATATGTGAGTTGGCAGAACGACTGCTTCTGCTAAATACAGGCTCACCTCACTAGCCATGAACAACGCGACAGATGCGATGGTCTTGTTTTTCTGGATCATCTCCTGATATTCGGAGGCAAATATCTCGACTATTGCTTCCGTAGACATATACGCCTCCATCTTGTTTGTCCCACCACGCAGATTGTGGGCAGTCGATTGTGTGGTCGGAATATCGGAGGTCAAATCTGTAGGATCGAGCTTTACGTCTTGAATGTCAATATGAACAGCAGAGTCTCCCGCTGCGACATTAGAGAGGGATGCTGGCGACGGTTGATCCGCGATTTGGGTCGCAGCTTTTTGTGGCGCATCTGGTTCTGGCAAGGGCTTCCGTTCTTCGTCGGTCTTAGCAAACGGTCCAATCTTCTTCTTGTGCAGCTTGTAAAGCTTCTTGAAAGTCTGATAAGCATACTCCCCATTCTGCGAAAAAAGACCATCAATACTCGTATCGACATTGATGCTAAGCCGATGATGGTCGACGAGGACATACCTGAGCATTCGCTCGCGTCAACGCTTTTTTGCGCTTCTCGCCTTCCTGGATGGACTTCGATACGGTTTGGAAGAGCAGTTCCAGGCTGCGCAACCTGAATTGCTCGTGGGACGGTCGGGCTGGAGATTGAGAGGTGCCAATATGCGAACTAGATTCTTGCGGTGGTGTAGTAGGCGGCTCAGACGATACAAATAGCACATCCGGTTGAGCCAAGCCCGATGGACCCGCCGCTGTTTTGTCTGGGAATTGTGACTTTCCGGTGTCGGGGTGAGCTGGAGGCTCAATCAGGCTTCCAGCTGAAACAGCCGTTGGGTCTGGAGTTACTTGCGATTTTGCCAATTGAGGTGTCTTTGAAGGACTCTTGACTAATTTGCCGCGTGCGAATCGGTCCTCCCCTCTCTCCCAGTACTTGAAGAGATTAGCCCAATGGCCCACACTATAAGTGCCGTACTACAGAGAAGCGAAACGGTGAGCGCTTAATCAACCCGTGTATGTGATACTCGGCACAAAATACACTTACCTTCGCGACCAAAGTCTCAAACAGCTCTCTGCGGGTCTTGCCGTCCTGCAAGATGACCCTTTCCTCCTCGAAAATACCCGCCAAGACTTCCGTCGACATATACGGCTCGACCGTCCCTTTCGGAACAACCGCACGTACAGGTACAGCCTTTGCTATATTTGGATCGCCTCCAGGAACAGCAAATACGGCTTCTGGCAACCTATACCCTGCCTCCAAGGAGCGTTTCGCCCACTGGACGTGCAGGAACCACACGCCCTCCGAGCCCATGGCTTCGACGATACCAGACCATTGCGCGTGCTTGTAATTGTGTATCAGAACGTGGGTTGCCGAGCTGTACACGCTGCAGAGCGCTCCACCGGCATTCTGTGAAATCGGACCGAGCGTTAGGAAGCCTGCATTGGCCTGTGTGGGAGGTCACGCTCACCTTGATCTTACGCAGGGATGACGGCCGATCCGGGTATGAGACATCGACCCACAGGGTACACTCGCTGAATATCGTTGCGGGATCCAACTTCAGTGCCGGAGCGTCAGTCCTCGGCAGAGGTTCTGTTTGTGGGGGATCGACCGACGTGGCTTCTTGAATTGCGGTCACCTCTTCGAAGTCCGGCGAGGGATCTCCAACGATGTCCTTTGCAGGCGGAAGAGGGGTGTCCTGAAGTGTGTCGAGGGGCATAACATCTTCGGCCCCTGGCGGAATCCCAGCCGGATCAACTGCGAGTGGAGTCTCGGCAGCCGGTTGAGCTTCCGTTGAAGGCGACGGCATCGTAATCAGATCATCTAGGCTGATCATCTCCAGCTCGGGTGCTGGATCGTGTACTGATTCGATAGTAGTGACGAATGAGTCTTCCTCCACGAATTGCTTTGCGGCCGGAGAGTCGCTCTTGCTTTCAGCCTCCATATCTGAATCCAGGTCCATGTCTACTTCCATATTCGCCCCCAGGTCCGTTCCACGTTCCACTTCCTTGTTCACTGCCATGTCCGGTCCCTCCTCCACCTCCACCTCCATATCCACTTCCTTGTCCAATCCCATGTCCACCGGCTCAATTCTCTGCCGGACGCCTTCGTCGGACGCACGTAGGCCTGAAACTCGATCTGCGTCTCGTGCGGGCAGTACCGACTCCACCGGTCGACTCTCGGCTGCCGGCGCAGCCAGCGCATCCAAGCTGGTCTGCGGCGCCGCACTGGGCGGGTCTGAGTCGGTAAGCGTATAAGGCGGTGGTCCTCCAGCTCTGTGACCGCCCCATCGATCCGCCCCGCCCAGGAACCGTCCGGCTTCGACGCACTTCTGCACCCAACCGCTCTTGAGCAGGACCTTCTTCTGCCACTGCTCAGCGGCGTCTTCCTCGTCCTTCTCATTCTGATCAGCTAGTTCTTTCAGTGGCTGAAGTCGCCGTCGTTTCGCTTTCATCCTCTTGTACTTTGCCTGTCGCTTCAGAGTGAGCCACTCGGGATGACAGTACCTGTCGAAAATGTATGTGCTGGCTGGCGAGAGGATAATGAGCTGGGTGGACTCCTCATTGTGATCAGTGGAGATCCGGCCGCCCTCTTCCTGCGAGTTACATTGTAAAAGACGAATGAGCTGAGTGCGTTCTGTGTATTGACCGAGGTCTAGCTCACTGAGATGGCTTTGATCATTCTGATCCGGTCGATTATGGCTGGATCAATCCAGATTTCCAGCCCTTCCTCCGTCTCAGCATCGACGAAGATGCCATACCCGTCATTGTCGTACGAGTCGCCACCGGCAGGATAGTGCGTCTCGTACACGCGCGTGTCGACAAGTGGTTCGGACTCGGAAGTCGGTAGGGGAGTTGGCATAGCTGAAGTAGCCTCGAGTAACTGCGATCCTGCGTCTGGCTGACCTTGGACCGAGGGAGCTAACGATGTCTCGTTGGCCGGTTGTACTTGGCTGTTATTTGCGTTCCGTGGCAAACTCATATTACCGGTAGGCGCAGATTGCACTCCAGACGCGTCAGTCTGCACTGATTCTTGCAGTGTGCCGAGTGATGTTCCGGGTTCATGATACGGTCTGAGCTCGACCGGTTCAGGTGACTCTGGCGTCGAAGCGTTCATTTATCTATCCTCTGCTCACGAGACTCTTCGCTCGTCCCGCATTGGCCTTCTGGCGCTTCTTCATCGATGTTTTCTTGCAATCCGTTCTTGACTGGACGCAGTAGCTGCTATGTCGCTGCTGTGATGGACATTAGAAATGTCTGATCTCCTTCAACAGCTGCACTCGAGTAAATAACCGGGTCAAGCTACCGACGGTACACCAGTGCGGGGCACCAGACACGGCAATAGCGGCTTTATGTTGCCACCGTACGAGGTGTGGGTGGGTGTGGCGGATCGTGACGTATGGGCCCCCGTTGTCTGAGCTAAGCGCGACTGGACTGGCGACTTGTCATCGTGTTGCTCAACTCACACTGAGGTATCGTGCTTGACAGCTCATCAACAACCAATCGTTTGACTTTACATACCTCTCATCATCGTTTCCCACACGTCGTACTGCATAAATACCTAATAGAAAGCAATCAACATGCCGCCTAAAGAGTGAGCTGATAGTCGCCCCCTAAGCGAAATGACAGCTGACTTGATCTTTCGTAGGGATTGGGAGAAGTGTGAGCTGCATTGACCATGACAACCCCACAGTAGCTCTAGCTGACATTTGTGCAGATGAGAAGAAGGTGACGGACGAGAAGGAGGAGAAGATCGTTGGTGAGTCGATCGTCGGGTGCACCGTAGCCAGCACTGACAATCCATGATCACAGCTCTTGACGAATCAGATATCCAAATCCTCAAGACCTATGTAAGCTACCTCCAACCCATGATCGGGGCAAGGCCAAGACGCTAATACGTGTGAATATAGGGCCAAGGACCATATTCCCTCGCGCTGAAGAAGATCGAGAATGAGCTCAAGGAGATACAGAAGCGCGTCAACGAGAAGATGGGCGTGCGGGAGTCCGACACCGGACTGGCTTCTGCCAACTTGTGGGATGTGGCCGCGGACAAGCAGCGGCAGGGCCAGAGACCGCTCCAGGTGGCCAGATGTCAGACTATCATCAAAGCCAGTACGTCCAGGTGTCCTTACCTCTTTACTCGGATACAGCTGGGCAAAGTAATGGGGATCTTCCACTAACGAGTGTTGGGTGGCGATCAGCTGAGCCAGCGCCTACGGACCGACCGCTTAATCCTCAGGATGGCGCGGGCGCAGGGAACCCCGAAGGCGACAAGTATGTCATCTCCATCAAGCAGGTGGCAAAGTTCGTCGTTGGGCTGGGAGAGCAGGTGGCGCCTACCGACGTCGAGGAGGGGATGCGCGTTGGGTAAGCTCAAGCTTCCGGGACCGCACCGTGATGCCGAGCACCAGCTTATCGCTAATGATATATATAGTGTCGACCACACCAACTACAAGATCATGATCCCATTACCGCCAAAGATCGATCCTTCAGTCACTATGATGCAGGTGCGCAGCGCTTCTCACATCACGTCCACGCGCGTAGCTAATTCATATGTCCAGGTCGAGGAGCGGCCATCAGTCACGTATGCCGATGTTGGAGGATGCAAGGAGCAGATCGAGAAGCTTCGAGAGGTTGTTGAACTTCCTCTGTTAGAGGTGAGCGCAGAACACATGGATGATTGAGCTGCGTTGACAACTTGCTTGGTTTTAGCCTGAGCGATTCGCCAATCTCGGTATCGAGCCTCCTAAAGGTGTTCTTCTCTACGGTCCTCCCGGAACTGGTAAAACACTTTGCGCACGAGCCGTCGCGAACCGGACAGACAGTACTTTCATCCGAGGTGAGCATCGCTTACACGTCCATATACACCGCTTCAATATTGACGTATGATTCCTTAGTCATCGGATCGGAGCTGGTGCAGAAGTACATTGGTGAAGGAGCGCGAATGGTCCGAGAGTTGTTCGAGATGGCCCGATCGAAGAAAGCGTGCATTATCTTCTTCGATGAAGTGGATGCTATCGGTGGAGCGCGATTCGACGACGGAGCAGGTGGCGACAACGAAGTCCAGCGAACAATGTTGGAGTTGATCAATCAATTGGACGGTTTCGATGCCAGAGGGAACATCAAGGTCATCATGGCCACCAACCGGTCAGCTAGCTCATTTTTGAGCGTCTCAATTGCATAGCTGATAATTCTTTCTCTGCGCAGACCGGACACGCTTGACCCCGCACTGCTGCGTCCTGGACGATTGGACAGAAAGGTCGAGTTCAGCTTGCCTGATAACGAGGGAAGGACGCATATCTTGAAGATTCACGGAAAGAGGTGCGTGCTTGATAACAGCTGGAGAGAAACTGTCGTCTTCGGGTGATCGTGAAGCTGACCGATGTGCATGACAGCATGAGCGTCGAGAGGGATATCCGATATGACCTGATCGCGCGTCTTTGTCCCAACGCTACCGGTGCAGAGCTCAAATCCGTCGCGACAGAGGTACGCCACTTCATCCATATATCCGTAACCTTCTAGAATGACACGCTGATTGACTGTCGTAGGCTGGCATGTTCGCCATTCGAGCGCGAAGAAAAGTGGCGACTGAGCGAGACTTCCTCGACGCCGTCGAAAAGGTCATCAGGCAAGGAACAAAGTTTTCCAGTACGGCCCTGTACGCGCAGTACAACTAGGCTCCCGCCTCGGTATTCTGCACACTTGGCGTTGCGGTGCGTTGCGTAGTGTGTTGGGATGAGAGAGGATGGGATGTCAGACTGCTTAGAGTGTAGTTGCGCATATGAACATGTATTGGATAAACGACATTCAATTAGACAGCTGAACATGTGGATCGCTCATTGCCACTCTGAGTATACCACTACTAGTGTGTGCCGCACTGCGTGCTGTGTCGTTCTCATGTCTTTCAAAGGTTCAAGGCTACATGCTATTAATCTACCATGCTTATCCGATACAGATGTTGAATATACTTGATACCCCACTCTAAAGCTGTACTATACTATACTTGGTTCGTACTCTGTCCTTCCCTCGACGACTCATTGCGAACGAGAGAGAGGTTAGACAACTTGGTCTTTACTCTTTCTTCCCCTTTTCTTTGGCGGCAGAGCGTCTGGTACGCCATTGCTCTCCTCTTTCACCTTCAGGACCGCATTCTCGCCAGCGCCAGCGCCATCGCCATTGGCGGTAGGGGCAGCGACGGTGTCGGTTTCTGTACTATCATTGGCGGCCTTGCGGCCTTTCTTCGGCGCAGCTTTCTTGGGCGTCTTCTTCCCTTCTTCCACGATACCCTCTTTAGTGTCTTCCCCGTTCCCGCCATCTTCTGTCGCTGATGCCACAGCGCTCTTCCTCTTCCTCCCCTTCTTACCAGGCGTGGCCGTAGCAGGCAGCCCATCAACCTCCATCCCAGCCTCATTAGTCGCTACCTCCACCTTCCCATTGACCACACCCTCGTCTCCGACGCCGCCATCCCCCTCTTTCTCGATATCCGATAGATCAACTGGTTCCCCCTCGGAGTCCACATCGCCCGTCTCTTTCACTTTCCTACTCACGCAACGAGTAAATCTGATTAGCTGACTACAAGTGAGATGAGAGACATGCGACATGCGACGTACTTCTTCAAGCTGCTCTTACGGCCTTTGGTGTGCATGCCGGGGTTCGGGTCTGGGGGACGCAGGTTGTCGTGAATGACGTCCTCGAGACCGCTGCGAAATCATCAACACCTGTCTGACGATAATAAATAAGCACGAGTGGGGGAAACTCACTATATTCGATACAGCTCAAACACCGCTTGTTCCTATATACCTCGCGCATCAGCCTACGTACACCATGAAGTATCACGCAACCCCAGGACTCACCTTGTCCTTCGCCTCAATCATCAGGTCCACGTCATCTGGCAAATCCTCGGGCAGGGCTTTGCACCGATCCGCATGTGCTCGGCGCTCCATGACGCTCTCTGCTCCTGGACGGGGTTCGGAAAGATGTTGTTTCATTCGAATACCTTTCTTCTTCCACGTCTCGGCAATTTTGGGTATCAGCACCGAAGGCGGCTCGGACGATGGGTAGATCCAGTCGTGATGCTGCATAACTAGATCAGCGTCATTCCTCTTTCTCATGACACGAGTGTGATGAGGCTGTTCGCGGGTCACATACATAGTCAAAGATACTGCAAGAGCAAGTCATCAGCGATGACAACAACTTCAGCTGAACTCCTACTCACATCGGAATCTCAAGCTCATTGCACACAGGGAATATATCATCCACGTTGTAGCAGATCTGTTGAGACGATTAGCTCACGCTCCACGTCTTCAACGCTAAAGCCTCACCTCGTCATTCTCCAGTACTAAGCGTCGTTTGATGTTCTCACTGAGACGTGTAGTGTAGTTCTCCTTGAACCTCGCCAGGGTGCTTGGCTTGTCTCCGTAGATACCGCCCATATGTATGCTGTACGTACACCAGCAGGAGTCAGTGACTGAACTCTGATACGGTGAAACGAATACGCACATCATGACGCCATCCGCACCGATGCCCATGCGATCCATGATCTCGCATTGATACTCCAATTCTCGTACCGAGGCTTCCACTACAGCGTTCTTGGGCGAACCAAGCTGAGTGAACTGCAACAAGCAAGCGTCTATATTTCAGCAAGCTGCGAGATCTTGTCACAGGAGATCGGACATACCTGTCCCGGATGCATGGTCAATCGATGGCCGTACTTCTTTGCCAAATCCCCAGCCTCTCTTAGACCTTCTTCAGCAAAGCTCAAGTCGTAGCCGTACTTGGCGTGGGACGCAAAGGGGAACATCTCCGAAGACATGCGCATGAACCGAATCCTGCGGAGACTGTCAGCGTACGTACCAATAGCCGGGTCGCCCAGCATTATACGCACTTGTTCTGCTCGTTCCACTACGAAGATAATGAGCTGGTGACTTCACACAATTATCGGGCAGCTCACCTCGATCATTACTTTCAGATCCCTGACGTTCAGCAGTGCCAAGCCTTTAGGCAGCTCCATGCCTTCCTCTTCGATACTTGCGATTCTGCAAGTTCGCGAGCAGAAGATGCTATCTGGTTTCGTCCCTCTCAGAACGGTATTGAGACATGCGTAACCCAGTCGCCCTTTACACAATACTCGTAAGCTGGGTCCAGAGACAAAGGCGGTTCAAGGCTTACCTCTGAAAGTGGTAGTCTTCTTCTCGACATCAGGTATGTCGTACTCGATCTTAGGATACACTTTGACTTTCCGCTTCTTCTTGACGATCTCGTTGCCCTCCTCATCAAATTCTGGCTCGTCTTTGGCCAGCCTCGACTTCTTCGGCGTAGGCTTCTTAACCTTTTTCGGTTTCTCCTCCACCTCCGCTTCTCCATCTGCTTCTGCATATCCGTCCTCGTCTTGCTCAGGCTTCACCTTTGGTGGTGCTGCCTTTTTCGGAGTCGCCTTTTTCGGAGTGCGCTTCTTGGGCGTCTTCACCTCGACTTCTTCCTCCAGCTCCTCCTCTTCCTCAGGCTCGGACGCGCCTGCGTCGACGTACGACACGTCTTTCTTTGCGCCGCGCTTCCGTTTTGTCAATGAGCCACTGATCACTTGCTCGACAGCCTTTTCTACGTACTCGTCCTCGACGTCAGATGAGATGGGAGTCAGAGCTTCGTCCGAATCTGACGTAGTGTCCGTTTTGAGTAAAGGTGGAGGCAGATGTTCTAACGCGCTGACAAGAGTGTGGCCGTTACTGACTGCTGGCGTAGCAGGAGTGCTCAGCTCAGCGGTCTGTTGCGCTGCCGCTGCTTCTGCCGCAGCTGAAGCTCGAGAACGTCGAGGCGGCATCGTAAACAGCGGGTTTGCAGTAGTGGAGTGGGCGAGCCGTATATGGGTTGAGCTAAATGCGCGAAGAGGTAGGCTGGATGAACGCAACCAGGTCGATCGGAGATGAAGAGCAGTCGATCGCGCAATCAAGCCAAAGACCATGAGAAGTCCGCAGGTAAGTAAATATGTAGTCTCTCTGTATGCGCGGAGAGAGAGATGAACGCTGAGTGTTAGCAAGCAAAGTTGTAACGTTAACCTCTACTCTACGTTGTCCAGCGACAAGGAGATAGGCAGGCGCGTCCCATAGTGTGACCCAGAGGATACCGCCGGAGATCGACCCAGATCGAGAAAAAATCACTGTGCTACGTCACTTTTGCGCGGGGCTCCGGGGAAGTGTTGATGTCACCACTTTCATGTATACGGAGAAAAGCGAGAAAGAGGAAGGCACAGACGCGTTTCACCTGCTTGTCGTCCGTCCACTATACGTTTTTCAAGTAGTCTGCAACCACTCTTCCCAGCTATGGGGTTTTCACTCGGTTTCGAGGTGATGAGATACCAACGGACTGCCTTAGTCTCGGTGCTCGCGGATTGACGGGCTCAGCCTGATTCATGAGCAACATTAAAGTGCCAGAGTGATCCGAGTGAGCCACCGAGCCACAGATCAAGGCACGGCTATTGTCCTCGACCGCTGGTGTAGTAGCATTCCTTTCCGAGTACATCGTATAACAATCACCTCGAGCATCAAGCTGCGCATCAGACTACCTTTGCGTAGCGTGATGAGCATGATAGTCTGGGCTTAGGAGACCTTGCGTGTCGCGTGCACCGGCCTTTACTCTCCGTGCTGATCCTCAGCGGTCCTTCCTGATACACGGAGAAGTCGGTCTGATGACTTAACTGGTAAATTGGTCGATTGGGTGATTGGGTGATGACTTGATGCCTTGATTAGTCGCACGCTTTGATAGCACTACCCTCGTACTTCTGATGGTGATCACTCTTGCACTCAGCTTTGATCCTCTCTAACCCGGGCCCGTTGCCGAGTATACCGAGGGGTATATAGTCGAATTAGCTCTCTAATTTCTTCTCACCATTCTCTCATCAGCTTCTTATTCACTCTGTCTGTCTCGCGCTCGACCTCACACTGCCACTAAGGATGTTGGACATTTACACCCACTTCCTATACCCCGCTGGAACAATCGTAATCGCATATTACGTTGTATCATGGTTCATCACCTACCTCGACGTCCTCAAAGTGGGTCCTCCGCTCTTCGTCTTCTTTCCGTAGATTTCAAGTGAACTACGTGCTGGTATAGTCCTGAAGCTGACAGTCACTCGTCGTACTCGCTCGCACTTGTTCGCAGCAAGTCCGCGGTTTGCCGACTGTCCACGCTATCCTGGCGTGCTTCGAGCCTGGGGCGAGGGAGATGATGCCGCACATCCCGTTCTTGGCTCCTGTGAACGAGTATCTCTCTCGCCCGGAATTTGCCCGTGAGTCACCACGCTGCCTTTCTTATCTCGTAGCGATATACCTACTATGCTCACTCATGGTGACAGGCTACGACAAACCGCGCTCGGACCTGGTCGCCTACACGGCCGCCGTTCATGGTCGAGCGTACTACGCCACGTCCTCTCCTGCTACTATCAAGTACATCAGCAGCAAGCCCGGGATATTCGGGAAACCCGTCTGGATGCCGCGATATAGCGCCGTCAACGAATTCGGGGTGCAGATTGTTTCTACCCAGTCTGGGCCTGAGCATAGGCGGCACAAGGGCGTTATCAAGGGTTGTTTTGGGGAGAATATCATGGTTCAAGTTTGGGCCAAGATGGAGGATGCAGTCGAGGTCATGCTCAAGGAAGAAGGGACTGAGATTGATGATGTCCTCGAGACGCTTTTCAAGGTGTGCCCAAATCTTCCTACGCTCAGGACGAGGGGGCCTTTGACATGTACGGCGCTGATATGCATTCATAGACGACGCTATTGGTGATTGGTTCGGTCGGCTTCGGACAAGACTTCCCATGGCACAATGAGCAAAGCTCCAACGGCGAGCGTGAGTCCGCCGGCTGCCATCAATTGCTCCGTGCACCGCTGACGAGCTGATAATTCTTCAGTCTCCTTCTACGAGTCGCTGAATGTGGTCCAGGAGAGTATCATCACCCAACTGATGATTCCCACTGTGCGTACTATACCACACTCATCGACCACTTATAGCATAGCTCACACAAACATCGGACATGACCTAGTGGCTCGTCCGCCTCATCCCCACCGCCAGGTCAGTTCCGTCTCTGAGAGATAGCACAGTACGCGGCTGATTGCTATTCTCGATCAGATTCCGGCTCTACGCTCAAGCGCACGACGACTTCACGAACCACTTGTACAGGATGGTCCGGGCGAAACGCGCCGAGCTGGACAGCAGCGATAGAGAAAAAGATGCGAAGCTCCCCACGGACTTACTGGGCGCTATGGTGGCGTCGCAGCTTGATGCGGAGAGCGAGGCCAAGTTGAATAACCAAGAACAAGGCAAGGTCGTCGGTTTGACCGAGAGTGAGATCATCGGGAATTGCTGTGGGTCAAGCGTAACCTCGTTGTTTTAGATCACTCGATCAAGGCTGATCTTCCGCGCTAGTCATCCTCATCCTGTAAGTCCCCGGACTGCTCTCGTCATTCAGTCACGGGCTGACTTGTAACTTCATCGCCATTAGCGCTGGGCACGAGACTACGAGCCACACCCTTACGTTCACTCTGGCATATTTGTCGCTCTACCCCGAGTGGCAGGAAAAGATTTTTCAAGAGATACAGAATGCTTGTGGCGACGAGCGACCTAGTACGTCATCCCACTCTAGAAGCTCCAAGCTCCCTCCTTGCTCTTGCTCTAGCGCTGCAGTGCTCGCTGAGCAGTTCTTAGTGCGCTGACAACGGTCCAGCCTATAGAGACTTGCACAACCTGCCTCTCTGTCTCGCCGTATGCCTCGAGTCTCTCCGCCTGAAAGACGTCGCTCGAGCCGTCTGCAAAGAGGCGTTCGAAGACACTACTGTGCCCTACACCACTTGGTCCGCAGACCGCAAACACGTCGAACAGAAATTACACCACGTGAAGAAGGGCTCGGTGTTCATGATCGATTTTGCGGCGTCCCAGCAGAACCCGTTCCACTGGACGGACGCGCTCACCTTCAACCCCCTCCGCCATCTCGCTGGTAATCCCTCGGGAGATAGCGAGACGCCCTACGTCGGCTTCTCGCTTGGTGTGCGACAATGCATCGGAAAGCGGTTCGCCGAGATCGAGATGATCTGCTTCATCGCGCACATATGTAGGAAGTACCTTGTCCGCCCTATCCCGAAGCACGAGGGCGAGACGTGGGAAGAGCAGCGCGTCAGGATGCTCGATAACGCCTACGAAGGGCTGACGCTTACTCCGGAGAAGTTCGGCGTGCGTCTCGAGAAGCGTCAGTAACTCAGTGCGTCTCAGATCGAGATCGAGATCACTGCTTCGTCGGCTCGTCGAATGGAATGAGTCACTATGCCAAGACAAGACGGGAACGAAGGGAGTGCGTTATACAGTGTTCAGTGGAGGTGTTATTCTTGTACATGCCAACTTGGCCGATAGATCTGTGCTGTGCTTTCTCGATTCACGAGCTTGACAAGCCGTCAATTACCAGTACTCAAGGACGGCTGATTCCCCAGTCACGCGGGTATGACTCTTTTGAGGCATCCCGAGAGATCCCAGAGCCGCTCATTGCCTTTAACAAGCGGAGCAAAGGTTCTGTGCGCGGATTGTATTGTTAAGCTACTCGCAAGGCTGTATGACGCACTCATGCCTGCTCTAAGCGATTCATTGAAGCAATCAGCGGGGCGAGAGTGGGGCGGCAGTCACGACGGCTTCGGCGTCCGGCGCTGTTTGCCAGGGAGGCCATAGAGCGCTACTTGGCGATGGATCCAGTACTCATACAGTACTCGTACGGCTGGGAACGCGCTCAACCGTCAATTACCGGCGAGGCACCTGCCTCAAGCTGGAAGCCAAGGGCCGGTTCGGACTAGGTGAAGGATCTCAGACGAGCGAGCTATAAAAAGAACAGACAGAGTTCCCATAAATGCCTTGGTCGGCAACAAGCCGAGATACCCAAGTCTGTTGATCTATTTTTCCCTGAATGATTGCTCATATAGCGTTAAGCGCAATCTCTTCGGCCCGATGGTGAGCTCATCGCAGTATTACTGGAGTCATCGGTGCTCGGCTCAAGCAATACCAATTGGTTACGGGAACCGGTACAAGGCGGTACAAGACTGCTGAACCCCTCTTGTTACCGTCGTTTGCAGCTAAGGGGAGAGGTATAACATGCATGTCAGATACGCCCCACCCACATCCCCTCAAGCCCCAATTATCTCCCTCATTATCTCATCTCGGGGCACTCTGGGGTACTATCACTTGCTGAAGATCTATTGAATTTACTCATCCACAACAACATCTCTTTCGACGACCACCGACCGTTGAGTATCTACAGTAGCAAAGATGTGGAAACCCCGTGGCGCGCAAGCGACCATCGGCATCACGCTGTCCTCGGCGTTGGCCTGGATCTTGTTCGGCTACGATCTGGGTGGTGAGCACCGGTCGTTTCGCCACTCACTCGGTGCTGTGCTAACGTGCTTGCTGCTCGAAATGTAGTTCTGGGCGGAGTGCTCAGTAACACCGACTTTGTGGCGCAGTTCGGGCTATCGAACAACTGGCAAGCGCTCATGTCGTCGATTTTCGAGCTGTTCGCCATGGTCGGCGCGCTGATCATGGTGGCGTTCGGCCACATACTGGGTCGACGCGACAACGTGGTGATCGGCACCGGCATCATTGCCGTCGGCGCCATCATCCAAGCTACGTCTTTCCACACTCCGCAACTCTTGATCGGCCGAATCATCGGCGGGACAGGCTTGGGCATCTTCACGGCCCAGTGCCCCACTTGGCAGGCTGAGACGACCCGCAAAGAGATCCGCGGCCGAGTGATCGGTTCGGCACTCTCGTTCCTCTGCGTGGGGCTAGTGCTCTCGTATTTCCTCGATTACGGTATGGCGAAATACGCGGGTTCAGTCAGCTGGCGATTCCCGTTCGCCTTCCAGGCCGTCCTCGCGGCCTTGAACATCATCATGACGCGATTCCAACACGAGTCGCCGAGATACTACATGATCAAAGGTCGTCGAGCCGAAGCTCGTTACACCCTTGCCGCTCTGCGTGACTTGCCGGAAGACGACCCCGTCGTCACGGAAGAGCTCGACCAGATCCAGAATGCCATCGACCTTGAGCACGAGAACAAACGGGGCTTCAGAGATTTGTTCAGAGCCGACGACAACGTCCGATCTCGACGAAGAATGTTGACTGCGTGCGCCATCCAAGCACTCCAGCCTTTCTCCGGTTCTACCGTCATTTCATTCTACATCCAGACCATCTTCCAGGACTCGATCGGCATGGACGCGAACACGGCCTCGCTGATGTCGGGCTTTGTCCAAGTATGGTTCTTGATAGCTTCTATCGGCACTTGGTGGCTCATCGAAGTGAGTCATGGCAGCAAGCCCGCACGCTCGCGCTGACATTGTATGACTGTAGCACGTCGGCAGACGACGAATGTTCATGATTTCTGCGGCTCTGATGACCGTCGACTTCGCCGTCATGGCAGCGATGATCAAGATTAACTCTCACGCTTCGGGTATTGTCGCTGCCACGTGCATCTTCCTCTACGAATCCTTCTACACCTGGGGCTGGATGGCCGCTGTATGGATGTACAACACCGAGATCCAGACTCTCTCGTACCGCACGTTTGGCAGCGGCCTCGGTGCCGCCTCGCAGTGGCTGTTCAACTTTGTCATGGTCTACGTGAGTGGTGCTCTGCCGATCATCAATCAGGGCAAGTATCATATAGCTGATCGCATGACGATGAGTAGGTGTCCAAGGTCGGGTTCGCCACCATCGGATGGAAGATGTACCTCCTCTTCACCATATTCAACCTATGCTTCATCCCATTCATCTACTTCCTAGTCCCCGAGGTGAGTACGATTTTACGATCTACACTTTCCTGTTTGTATCTGGACGGGTTACTGACGAGATTCACAGACCGCCGGTCTGCCTCTGGAGAGTATCGATCTCGCGTTCGCGCCCGGTGTGAACCCCGTCAAAGAAGCGGCCAGATTACGCGCCGCGATGAAGAGTGGGCACAGTGAGGAACTTGCTCTTCGACATCGCGCGGGTGGACGCGATGTCCGTGAGGTCGCAGAGGACAATGCGGAGAAGCAATTTGATCGTCGGTAGGTAGCGTAAACCTCGGCTTCCAGGTGTAGGATCACCTGCACGACTTGTAGCTCTAGACGAAGCCTTCCATATGTATTCATACAGAGCCTAGAGCTTAGCGCCAATAGCAATGAGCAATGAGCCCTCGACGTAATTGTCTTGTGACAGCGTGCAGAGAACAGGTGGAAAAGCGCGTTTCAGATATTCTGTACACCTCATGTCGGTTAAAACTTGCTTCATCGGGGAATAAAGCGCAATATACTTGCACGCGTTGTCACATAAAAGAAAAGGAAAATAAAGCGCGTCTCTGCTTCTTTTTCACCTCGTGCTGCTGCTGCTGCTGCTCCTCTCACTCTTGATACACGACGCAGAGGTTATCCTGAAGCATGCATCCAGGCAAAGCCAGAGGGCGTTGTTGACATGACACTACCAGCACGAGAGCGTCGTCACGCTTGATCCTGCGCACGCGTCCATCCCGGTCCCTGCGGCAGTAGTGATCTGATCTTTGTACCTACGTCGCAAGTTGCAAGCAGGGCCGTCTGGTGGGATTCGTCGTACTGTCTCTCTTTCCCTATCCTCATCCCTATCAAGCACAGCACATCCATCTCCAATCCGCATTCACCTTGATTCTCTCAATTTCTTATAGCCCTCACGCAGCTCGTAGCTTGTAGCTTGCAGCTCGTTCCTCCCCTCGCTCCTCGCTCCAGTCGACATTGCCTCTCTTTTCACCAATCACTCTCATTCTTTCGACCCGACCCGACTCGTCTCGACTCGACTCGGCTTGGCATCACCAGTCTCGATATCGACATCGACATCGACTTCGCCTCGCTGGACGACGCGAAGACCAGACCTACATTATCACTCGACACTGACATTGATTGTTGGAGAAGAAGGGTAGAGCTCTCTGAGAGAGTATAGCGGATCATCATAGCGGTACATCAGCATATCAGCATTAAACAATACACGACACACGACACAGCATAAAACGCGACATCAGCAGCAGAAAAGGAGAAAGAAAAGATCTTCCGGCCGCTACAGGCCTTGAACCCGACATCTTGAGCCCATCCTCATGTACATTCTCCCTTTCCTGGCCCTGGTGGCCCTCACTCAGACGCAAGTAGAGGCAGCGCCCACACTCGTCTACCCGCTGGCGGATCAACTACCCCCAGTCGCGAGAATAGGCAAAGAGTACATCTTTGACTTGCTCCCAGGTACTTTCAACACTACCTCTTCCGCCGACTTGACATTTACTACCTCGACTCTACCCTCTTGGATGTCTTGGGACAGCCCTAATCAGGTCTTCTACGGAACCCCCGCCGCCACAGACGCGGGAAATCAAACAGTCACGTTGACAGCGTCAGACGGGAGTGGAACCACCACGAGCAGCTTCCCGTTGATCGTCACCAACTACTCTTCACCTGCAGTGCACCAATCTTTCTACACGCAGATTAGCACTCCTAACCTCCACGCCATCTCCTCCGCGACCCCTCTGGCCGGCGGTACGGGTGTTTCCGTTCCGCCATACTGGTCGTTCTCGCTCGGATTCCAATACGATACATTCCGCCTCTCCACCACGGACCCAATCAACGACAACCTTTTCTTCCAAGCTCACGTGCGTGGCGGGACAGGTCTCCCATCATGGCTCACGTGGAGCAACACCTCGTTCACATTCGACGGCGTTGCTCCAGCTCAAGGAAGTTGGACTATTGTCGTTACAGGAACAGACTTTTGGGGGCATACCGCAGCGCAGACTAGCTTTGTCATCGAGGTTGGAGAAGGAGAGGGCATTGAGATTGCCAAAGGAGCAAATTTGACCAACGCGCAGACCGTGGCTGGCAGCGAGCTGCAGTATGTCGTGGATCTGAGTGCGGTGATCGAAGGAGGAGATAGTGTCGACACTTCAGACGTGACCCTAAGCTTGGGTACCACACCCTATTCGTGGTTGTCTTTTGACAGGTGAGTTCCGATCAGACTATGAAGGCGTGACAGTATAGGCTGAACAAGGAATTGCCAGTACCACCAACACGCTCAGCGGAGCGACCCCCAAGGCTTTACAGAACGGAACCATTGATTCGCTCTCCGTCCCTATCAACATCGAATCCACGAACACGTCCAACACTCTGTATCTCGTTACATGGCTCGGAATCGACGTTCTTCCATACTTTTTCTCAGCCTTTTCGCTCCCCAACACGACTGCAACCCCTTCGCAAGCCTATGCATTCGACTTTAGCCCTTACCTCACCAACACGAGCGCAACTGTCAATGCAACGGTATCTCCTACCGACGCAGCTACGTGGCTCACCTTCAACCCCAAGAACATGTCACTTTACGGCACGACTCCTGCCAGTCCTAGCTACAACCAAGTGAACGTGACATTCGAAGGAGTGATCGGCGAGCTTGCCGCTACTACATCAATGCTCATCACGCTCGCGGGAGTCACAGAGACAAGTACCACTTCAGGTACCGCTGCTGTTCCTACCGCGACCAGTGACTCATCTGGAAGCAAAGGTATCTCGGACGCTGCAAAGATCGCAATGGGCGTTTGTCTTGGTCTGCTCTTCCTCGTCACGCTCATCTTAATCCTCATCTTCTGCTGCTGCCGACGGAGGAAGAACAAGGCGGGTCAATCGAAGGAGAAGGATGACGACGGAGATAGTTTCGTGGCAACTTCGCCTGTCAATGCGCAAGACCCATTCAGGCGTAGTAACACTCTCGATCCACCTCGAAACCTCCTCGGAGAGATCGCTCGTTTCTCAGGCTTTAACCTTCGGTCCAACAACGTTGAAGACTCGCCCCGACGCACTTCGTACAGCACCGACGCTACGACCGCCGTCGAAAAGCCTACTAGGCTTGATGGGCTCAAGGGTATATTCGGCTGGGGTGCTCAACCAGTTGCAGAGGACAACAAGCCAGCCATTATTTCACCTCAAATCCCCAACTCATCTAGTAGCTTTGTCGGATATCCAGACGTCATCGGCATCAACGATCCGTCTGGAAGATCTCAAGGCGGTAGTTCCTTTACCCAGTCATTCGCTTCTGAGAGCTCTCGCGCCAGCTGGGAGAGCAGAGGATCTTTCCAATGGTCTTCAGGCGAGAACGGACCAGAGGACGACGATGTGGCGTCTCTAGGTGCAGTGGGCGGTAACAGGATTTCGACTGCCGAGAGCATTCCTCGCCCGCGGCCAAACTTCACCCCGCGATACCCTCGACATGAGAATCCGACTGCGCTAGCGCGACTGGCTTCGATGCACGAGGCCGGTTCACAATCGTCTTTCAGCGAGTTCCACGCTTCTCACGAGGGCCGAGACAGCATTCAGAGCGCAAGTGGGTTCGGTACCGGTTCAAATTTCGCTTCTCAGTCGCGATTCCAGTCGGGATCGTCTTTCCCCGCTGGACCTAGTGGTCTGAGCAGATTTGGCGAGTCTCAGGGATTCCGATCGAATGAGACCGATGACGAGGATGAACTGTCAGTGGAAGGACCCGCGGTCGTCGCAATGGCCGAGAGACAATCGTTCGAGACCCGCCGACCGCAAAGGCAAGACTCTCGCTCCAACCCGCGATTAAAGGCGGGCAATGGTCGGGTTGCGGGTGGTCCAATGCAAACGCCTCCCAGCGAGCACTCCCGTGAGGCGATAGCCGAGGAAGCCAACAGGGTCAGCGGAGCATTCGACGATGCTGAGGACGCCAGGCGGTCTACCATGTATGCGCCCAGTGAAGGAAATCCCGGATTAGGCTATCCCGCTGCTGCGATTTACTTTGGCTCGCCATACATGGACGGCTCGAACCGAGATTCCATGGCTCCATCAGAAGCGACGACTGTGCGAGCATCGACGATTCGACCTGTCCCAGCACGCGACTCCAACCCTCTCTCGCCGCCGTTACCGCAAGTCGGCAGCTTTATTCGACATCGACGGACGAACACTGCTGGATCAGGCTCGGGATCCGGCTTGGGTTCCGGCGGTGGCTCACGACCGTTCTCTAACGCATTCGCATCGGCGATAGCTGGAGCGAGCGTCAATAGCGGTGCGAACGATGGACGGGTCATCGCCGTTGCCAACGAGACATTCTCGATGCACCCTCAGATCAACCCGCCTCCGACCGTTTCGCTCTCAGCTGCAACATGGTCTTCGTCCCCACCTTCCACGTACAGAGCAGAGATCGAAGGAGGCGGTGCGCTTCCCCAATGGCTGCATTTCGATGCTCGGGAGCTGGAATTGTGGGGTGTGCCACCCATCAGAGGATCCGGAGAGGTGTTCGTCATCAGGATAGTGGAGAGGATGCCTAGGGATAATCGCCGAAGCGACCCAATGAGCTTCGGATACGAGCCCCCACAGGAGAGGGAAGTGGGCCGAGTGACTATTGAGTGAGTGCCGGTTCCTATCTTTACGTCGCGTGTCGAGGGTGTGTGCTGATTCATGTCGACTTGCAGGATCACGGACCGATTACGCAGTCCCCAGTTCGCGCTGGAAGGCTCGCCTCACGCTTTCTGAGCATGTGCATGGGCGACAAAGCGGTATCCCTGAAAGGCAGGCAGGGAAGGAGGTGCAAGAGGTGCACGAGGTGGTAAATAGTATTGTATAATCAACGCAAAAACGGATCTATCATTCAGACAATCTTTTTTGGTTTATAGGGGTTTTGGTTTTGGCAAAGGTACCAGACAGTATTTGGTATATGGACATTGCTCCACGTCAGCTGTATGGCTTGATAGCTTGATAGCTTGCAGCTGTAACGTAGAGCGGGAAAGATACTGTAGATCACGATCTTACGATGCATCTTGCATGCTATCATGCTATCATGCTCACATAACAGAACAATGTAGCAATTCGCCAAGGGAGCGAAGGTTTGATCCTTCACCGGGGAAGTGCCCGTGACGATCGCACTCGTACTGGTTCAAGATCTAGTACATACCACCACTACCCCCTCCTGAGCCTTTGGGGTTGATGACCTTGGCCCAGTTCCGCTCGAATTTGGTGAGGAGACCGCCGTAGATGCCAAGGAGGGCACGGAGGAACGAGCGGAGGAGGACATGGTCGAACCTGTCCGACCCGGCTATTGCCGCCTACCGGTGCATGTCAGAGTAGTCATGTCAGTCTCGTATATCACTCAAGAGCCGTGAGCAGAGACGTGGTATGAGAGAGACACACCCCGAAATCAGCGAAATTGGGGTACTTTGCCCAATCCACAGCCAGCTTGAGCCGATCGCCGTGGTGCGCGCGGCACCCGTTCGCCATCGCCCCGCACTTTTTGTACGCTTCGGTCACTTCCCGGATGAGCAACTGCTGCACTTCGGCGCCTGTCGCAGTCGGAGTCGGAGTCGGAGCAGAGTGTATCGAGGATCAGCTCAAGAGCTCAACATCCATCACGGCGCGCGGTGCGCGGAGACCACGCTGGATTGAGAGGGCTCACTCACCGAACGAATTGCCATCTTCAATCAAGGGCACTTCCAGCTCCAACCACACGCGCAAATCTTCCGCGAACAACCGCAGATCCTCAAACTCCCTATCACCACAACACCACCACACGCAGAGGAAAATGATAATCAGAATCAGCTTGAACCCCGTAGTGCTCATCATGCAGCGGCTGAGTGGTGTTTGCGCACCGGCGAGCCGGCGCACGACGCACAACGCACAACGCAGTGACTCACTTGGTGATCACCGCCGCACACTCCATTTGCACTTTGTTCAACTTGAACACCTCAAACCAGTGCAAGCCCAACCTGACCCCGCGCTCGTCGCTGTTGTCCGATTCGTCCAGTGCCTCGGGATCGGTAGTGTGGGCCAGCATTACGTCTCGTGGTAAGACTGGAGGGCGATCCGCACTCGAGCCATTGACGTCGCTACCGTCGACTCTGTTGGCCCCGTCCACAATCTCGCTCTTGTCTGCAAGTGTCGGTCGGGAGAGCTTGATATCGGTGTATTCTGGCAGGAAGACTTGGCCCTTCCACCATATCGAGCTAGGATCTTCTTCGCTATTGATCAACTCTTGGATGGCTAGGATCTTCCGCGGCATGAGGTTCTGCAGTAAGTCAATCGCTCGAAGGCGATATGTCGCTGTGTGATCCTGCGTTATTCGGACGTCAACCTCAGACTCAGCTTTGATATTTCCACGCGCGCGCGGGGAACAGAGGGAGTGTGCAGAGAACACGTCCTGCTCACCCGCACGATCTCAGGATGAGGATGTGATTTGAATACGTCGTCCATCTTAGGCAGAGTTGGCTCGGGTTTGGGTACCATATTGACGAGGACTTGAGCGATTGTTCAGACAGTACTATGCGGTCGAGAGTCAGAGGCCGAGCAGAATCAGTAATGACCACGACACTCGAGAACCTTATATGTCTTCTGGTGATCCCGAGGGAAATCAGCGATGCACAAAGGATCAGCTAGGCATAAAAGGAGTAAATCGGTATCAGTAATGCTGACGCGGTCAGAGACCTCCTTTATCCTTGTACGATATCCTTGTATGAAAGGAGTGGTCAGTTGGAGACTGATCGAAGCATCTTACTTCACCGCAATGTAGTCCAATCGCATTTCTTACAGATAGACAGGGATCTTACTAGGTATTATACAACCGGTTCCTTTCTCCATAATAGGCCCTTTCTTTGTCTTCGCACTGATATCCGAATGAAGCAAAGTTCGTATACGCGAGCCAATGGACGCACGCTTGACTCGATCGTCGATCATCCTCGTAGCTTGGACCAGAGGACGATGATGATGAGAACGACCAGGATGGCGATGATTCCCGCTGAAACGAACTTTTGCTGATACATCCTAAAAAGAGAATCAGCGCTGTGAGCGAGAACCACAGGGAGCCTGCACTCACTTGTATATCATCTTCTTCAGCGTGCCGGCCGCGCGGTCAATCGACGAGTCCGCTTGGACGAGCTATACGACGCGTGAAAGGTATCAGGGTCTACTCGCGCTTGCAAACGAAGCGAGGTAGAGGTGCACTCACGGTATCTCTTGTGTGCTCGATCTGTTCCCGCTGACCTCGCAAGTTCCGCAAGATGTCCGCACCTACGTCCTCGGTCTCCAATGCGATCCGATGAGCGTTGTCCAACCTCCTTGATCCGTCCGCGAGGGTTTCTGTCCCCTGCAGCAGTCTCGTGCGAGTAGAATATTGATTTGGATCGTCGGTATAGGGGTCGTCAGAGTTGGGGAATCCTCCTGGTCCAGAGAGCAGCTCTGATCTCTGGCCCTCGGTTCGAACATCTCTCTGTATTCAACAATCAGGATTTGTCTCATGAGACCGCAATGTCAATAGATACGCACCAAAGTCTTCTTGACCTTGTCAAGACCTTGTTTCGAGGTGGCCAAGCGAGCTTGATACGTCTGTCGGATCGAGGCAGGCATCGACGGTAGCTCAACCTCCATCTGAGCGACCTACATGACGCACAAGGGTGGCTCAGCAAAGGAAATCTATCGATTTTGCGATGCTACGCACAATCTCTTCCGCCTCATCCAGCTCCTCAGAGACCCGCTTTAAAGCTGCTTTGCGCTGCTCTATCCCGCCAAAAAGTCGTCAGCTCTCCCTGTGCAATATGGCGAATGCACACAATGTAGCTGACCTCCTTTGAGCTGCTTCACATCTCCCTCCAGCTTGCCCTTGAGACTAGCGAGGAGCTGCTTGAAGTCCTCGTCATAATTCTCGAAGAGGGCTCTGTTGTGCAGAGTGAGTACATCAGCAGCCACCGGCACGGGCAAGTATATAGCTTAAAACTTACGTCGGTGAGTTATCCATGATGTGCTACTCCACAAGCTGCTATAGTTGACGGAGATGAGCAGTTGGAAGTAAGAGCAACGACGACAACAAGTATCCAAGTGAGAGGTGGCTGCGGACATGTCACCGAGGAGCCGGTGGCAAATTACGTAACATCCTTGACTGGAATGAGCCATTGATTTTCAGGGTCACCCGCTGGTTCAGTTGCGGTTATTGTTGTTCTTTGTGTATTGGATTGAAATAATCACTACGACGAGGCGCGTCAATCCGTGATCACTCACTCCATCAGCTCACTGGCAATGTCATCTACTTGATACACTGTCACACTCTCCTCAACGTCAGCATTTCACAGCGACCAATTTTGCAAATAGCTCAACACTTGACACCTCAGCATCCGTAACGACAACGCAGCACACACCGCAATCTCGCAGACTCGGCATCCTCCCATCACTACTAGTCCAGAATGAACTTCTTCAATCGTCAGAAGACGAGGACGCCAGCAGAGATAGTCAGAAGTCTCAAGGAGAACATAGTCCGCCTAGAGCAGGCCCCAGCGGGAGAAGGACGAAAGAGGGTACGTCTGATTCATTGCATCATAGCATACCTTCACAAGTGATTTAGTGATGGCTAACCCTTGATCCAGGTGAACGAGGAAGTGTCCCGTCTACTAGCATCGACCAAAGCGTCGTTGTCGGGCGAAGGCGATGTCGAACCGTCATCCGACGTCGTGGCGCAAGTGGCCAACGAGGTGTATGCGCAGGACCTCCTCAGTCTGATGGTGATACATCTCGGCAAGTTTGACTTTGAGGTGAGCATCACTCTACTTCCCCTATTGTCCTGCGCACGGGCTTCTGGCGAAACGGTCAAATGCTGATATCTCATCCTGCACTTGTTTACGAAGGCCCGGAAAGACGTCTGTCATATCTACAACACCCTCCTTCGGCGTCAACTCGGTACTCGGTCCCCAACAGTCGAGAACATCACCACTCGCCCAGACATCATCTTCAATACCTTGAAAGGGTGAGCATACCTATATCCGGCCCAGCTGTGCTTGCGCTTACGCTCATATCGCCGACTGGTGCGATCGCAGGTACTCGAACCCAGATATAGCATTGAATGCGGGGATGATACTCAAGGAGATGCTGAGATATGAGCCGCTGGCTCGGATATTGCTGTATTCAGAACAGTAAGTGGGGTCTCGGATCGCCCATGAATACTGTATCAATGGTTTAGTGGCAGGAGAGAGACTCATCATGTCTGCTCTAGATTCTTCACCTTCCCCAACTACATTGAGAACACGACATTCGGCATATCATGTGATGCCTTTGCGAACATGAAGGTGAGTCGGGCAAAGGCGTTGACTCGCCGTATTAGCGTACTAAACGGAACCGCGATGTAGGAAACGCTCACGAAACACAAGCCGATGGTTGCGCAATGGCTTGATGCCAACTACGACCGAGTGAGAGCGCTTGAGCAAAATCCCCACGATATAGTGCGCTGACAATGTTTTTGATGATGATAGTTCTTCAACATGTACACTACCCTCGTCCTCTCCTCAAACTACGTGACAAAACGCCAGTCCCTCAAGCTCCTGGGCGAGATCCTGCTCGACCGCGCAAATTACGCCATCATGACACGGTACATCGCCTCAGAAGCAAACTTGAAGATGATGATGAACTTCTTGAGGGACAAAAGCAGGAACATCCAGTTCGAGGCGTTTCACGTGTTCAAGGTCAGTGCAGTGCGACTAACACAGATATGGGTCCAAAGCTGATATCGAGGTGATCTCACTCTAGGTCTTCGTGGCAAATCCCAATAAGCCGCCGCAGATCGCGAGTATTCTGCGGAGAAATAAGGAGAAGCTGCTTGGTTTCCTCAAGGAGTTCCATAACGACAAAGATGGTAAGTTATTTCCTTGATGCGCGATAGGATGAGACTGACGGGAGTGTGATACTCTTCAGACGAGCAATTTAACGTGAGCAATCGAGTGGTTTTTTTGGTTTTGAACGTCGCTAACACGTTTGATCTCCTAACAGGACGAGAAGCAGTTCCTCATTGCCCAGAGTACGTTTGCGCCAATTTTCTGCGAACCGCACCTCGCTGACCCGTCTCAGTTCAACAATTATAATCATCCCTCATGATGCTGGGCAGCTATTTCCCCCTCATTCAGAGAAGCCGAGACCGGTCCGTCACAGGTCACATTATCACATACCACATCACCGATACACTCTTAGCTATGTGCCTCGAGCTACGCGCTGTATACCTGTTCTCATATCCTTTACACTGTTGTTCCATTACATGAAGCCTAAATCCTCTCGCATGTCCATTCCCGCGTGCAGTGCCCATAGTGTTTGTCAAAAGCTTGTTCATCTGGCTCTGAATGCATACGTGCCACACAAGACGCAGGTCCGACCAGCAGTCAAGCGTCTTTTGTGGTTTCGATTAGCGGACAGCGCAGAAGAACAATTGCTTCTTCATTTCATGCATTATATTCCAAATACCAGCATGTCCAATGTTTAAGCGGCAGACTTCCCCTGTCCCCTCGACGTGGCGTGCCCTTGTACAATATATCCCCAAGAAGAGCCTACGCCGTGCCTACACCGTACTGTCTGATTATCTGATGCTACGCCCATAGCCAATTTTGGTGTGAAATCCGTTGCTCGATAGTACTTAACACGAGAAGGGGTGCTTGAATGTCGAGTTTGCGTAGCCGGACTTGATGCCTTCCGCGGCAGAGTAGAGGCCGAGTGGCGTGATGACGATTGAAATTGCGATCTGCGGTGGAGTTTTAGTCTCGCAATCGTTGTGATGTGATTGGCGGTTTGTAGGAGAAAAGTAGAGGAAGATATAGAGAGTGAAGGGAGAGAGGGGAGATGGAGGAGAGACATACCGACAGCACTGCTACGGCATAGTACGCCCTCTTCTTCCACGAGCTGATCTCGCGCGGCTCGTCGTCCCGCGCAAAGCTCGCGAGGGCAGGGTGATTATCGTAGAACCACAGTATGCCGACATAACCGAATATGAACCAAACGCTGAAGACGGACGAGATGATAGTCAGGAGCTGATTGAAGAAGGGGATCAAGCTAGCCACGACGAATCCGATGATCCAGACAACGCTGACCAGCGTCATCCACCAGCCCCACGCCCTCCACCCCTTCGAAGTCAGCAAGGGAGACCCGCGCAGGGTCTCCATGTACAGGTACTTCGCGGCGATGTTTACGCCCAATATCCCCGAGACGAGGATCGTGAGCAGCGCTAGCGCGTAGGCCGCGACGGAGATGTGGCGCGCGGCCATGGTCAGGGCGGGCGACACGGTGTACTGCGAGTAAAACACAGTCAGCGATATGCTACACCGGAGCAACAGCGTGATCGAGTAAAAGATGACTGACCTGCCCGCCAAAGCTGTAGACCAAAGCACCAATGAGGCAGTACCAGAAGATCTGGGAACCCTGGACTAACAACAACGATTTCTTGTAATCCTCAGGCCGCTTCATTTCGGAGCAGAACGAGAACGCGGCGATATTGCCCCCGTAGCCAAAAACGATATTGGTGATGCCGCCCACAACGTCCGTCAGATTGGGGTTGGTGGGGAAGGCATGCCATGTGATCGGGACGCCCTTCTTCACTAGCACCGAAGGCGATTGGACGCCTGTGGCGATCGCGATGAGGAGCGAGGCGATGCAGATGCAGATCAGAGACAGGGTCGAGAGGAAATGCAGTTTGCCCCATTCCCTGTTCACTGACATCTGTGTACACAATTTGCGGTGAGCTACGAGCTACGAGCATCGAGCATCATGGTAACGAAGACGCTGCCACTCACGGCTATGCTGGCGATGGCGATGATCAGACCAAACCATACGGCGCAGATAGCATTCGAGCTGATATAGCTCAAGGCGGTCTCGCCGACAAGCACATGCGATCCACCGAGACCCACGCACTGCGAGCGAACCATCATTGTCAGCTAGGACCAAGACGAGCGTTGTGATGGCACCCACCTTGAGAACCAAGCCGGCACCGAACCAGTATCGACCCCATTTACCGAACATTAACGAGCCGACATCGCCATAGTGCATGACTCCCATATGACGAACTTTGAAGTCGATCATCATGCATCCTGTGAGGTAGGAGAGGATGCCGAATAAGATAGTGGCGATGATGCCGCCTGCCATGCCCAGTCTGAGGTAGATGGAGGGGTACGAGAGCAGCCCCAGTGCGATAGCCTGCAATGCACGTCTGCATCAGCTGGTGTGACTCATGAGCCGACAGAGAGCCACGGTGAGGACTGACCTCGGCGGTGCCCACTAGACCAGCTTGGATCCAGCCCATGGACCTGAATTCGACGTAGTCCCCATCTTTCGCTGCGTGCTGAGCAGCAAAGACGTCCACTTCGTAGCTCGTCGCGAGCTCTTTGGTCCCGAACTCCGGGTCGGTCATGGTGCTGGACCCTACCTCAGCTTTGTTGGCGGGCAGCACGTCAATGTCATCTTGATCGTTGCTGTTGTGGCTTTTGGCAGGTGCAGAGTATCCCAGTCCCTCGATTTTGGACATGCTTTAGTGCCCTCTCAGAATTGTGATGTGCGATGTGAATAGTGAATAGTGAAGAGCGGTTCTTTCTCTCTTGGCTTACTGATCAGATGTTATATCAACAAATGGGAAGAAGACCATAAAACTTTCGGCGACCACAATGCCCGCATCGTGGGGCCCGGCACATTCCATGTTCCATCGGCAACAGTCAATCACCTGACCATTGAGAGTGATCAGTAACGTACGACTAGTGTACGAGAGTACGAGCTAGCCCGACCGCCCTGCTGGGGAAGGAGGGATTCGCACTTGCTTCTCTGGCTTCGAGATCTAATCCCGAAACAGGACGGCTCAGGGACACCCGACTCGACGTTGTTGGAAAGACAGGCGTATTTCCAAGAAACGCTCGCTTCGCTAGGAAGTCGAAGCTCGAAGCTCAGAGAAGTTCAGGCGTGACTGCTCGAGCGCACGTCCAACTTTAGCCGTCCGGATCTTGGCATTGCGTGTGAACTTGCGTGTCCCATAGGATCGGGGATCGGGAATTGAGATTTGAGGATCGAAGGGTCAGGAAAGGTTACTCCTTAAGCGATGTCGGGGTGTAGCGAGGGAGGGAGGAAGGGAGGGACGGAGGTTAGTCAGCAGGTCAGTCATGCATGCCATGCTAGCCGCGAGCACGATGTGATATTGTATAACCATATCCAACAGCGGCGTTGTGATCATGTGAGCGGTCTTTGCACGTAAGAGGAATGTGGAACAAGCAAAGACGCAAAGACGCCATGAAGAGCGAGGAGATGGGATGGGAAATCAAACGGAGTCGGTCGAGATCTCGAGTGTATGCATAGTGAGTGCGAGTGCGAAGCCCATGTGCCCTCTCGGCTATCTGCCCTAGATCAAGGATATTTTCCTTCTTACAATTTCCCATTCGAATTTCCCATCCATTTTCATTTTCCCATTTTACTTTCTCATTTCCCATTTTCATGCGAGTATCGAAGCATTCGTTCGACCATTTGCTTAAGCGAAGCCTTCCTGTTCTGCATGTGACCTCCGTCCCCCTGTTTCCCTGCTCTGTGCCTTGGCCGAGGAACGCCTTGGCGCTTTTTCATTGCGTACGAGTAGACCTATACTCGCCGCGTTGGAAATAGGACAGTTCACAGGTACCCATAATCCATACCTTATGTGTGGCACGGAGCTCCGTCTTTCTTCGATATCGGCGTGATCGTCCGACGTACGTTGTCCCAGAACGGCGCATGACTTATACAAGTGCGATCTTGGCTGGACTCGCTGCCGAGAAGAGATTGGGTCGCAAGAGTGCAGGTTGACTTCTGATAGTAGTAAGAGCGACGAGTCAGATTTGTTGTACTCTCAAACTTTCTGGTTGACGCAGCCGGGGTGGCAGGTATTATACTCGTCTCATCATGTCAATGCCAGTACTGTTCAAACAAAACGATCGCATCTAGCTTCTTCCCCCTGGCTAATCGATAGCCAGCCTCGTCCAATGCGTTCCATATCGAGGTATGACAGGCTGGCAGCTTGAGGGATTGCTCGGCCGGCTCAGGCTACCTGGCACGACGTCTTTCACTGCGACGCTGCACCGGCAATCATGAGACTCCCTATCACAGTGTCAAGAACGCCATGATAGTCAGCGACAGTGACACACGACCATCACATAGACCGCAAAGATCGCATAGACCGCATAGATTACCCTACTCCCAACGAAACATTCCACTCACTCATTCTCTACCACAAGCTAAGACGACTCCGCCACAAATGCCCGATCGGGCCCGCACCGGGACCCCCACACGGCAGTCGTACCACTATAGGTTAATTAGCTTTTGGGCAAACTCTATTACAAGCAGTTACTAATGGGTCGATTATTACATTACCACGAATCGTAATTCGCTATGAGTAGCTATTACGGGAGACCGGACCAGGGTCCGAGCCGGGGTCCATCTTCACTCGTATGCCCCATCTCACTATTGACAGTTGACAGTTGACAGTTGACAATTGACAATTGAGCGCAACGTTGTCCGTACATAGCTACATATACTGTCCAGCATACCCGCCCGACTGGCTTCGCAAGTCCGCCTCCACCACTCCGCCATTGTGCTTGGCCGACGCAGCATTCTCCCAAACTGGCGACAGCGCTACGGCCATGTCCTCTTCCAAAACAACAAGCAGCGACTCGACGCTATCCCTGCTCATCCCGCCCAACCCCTCATTGTCGACAGAGAAACCGAAACAGTCTATCCTGCTCAACGGGTCAGGCCGGATACCCACCACGTTCTCACCCTCGGGCTCATCTGCGACAGCCAGTTCGTCAAAGCTTAGCTTGACCAGCAGTCATTCGGGGAACGGGTACGGCAACGATGGCCACGATGGCGCGAGTGTGGATACCAGGTCGGCCTCTCCGCCCAGTTCAATAGCTTCCAATTCTACTAAACCTCTCCCTTCCCCTGACCCGCAAGCGCCCC
>JALPBZ010000134.1:0-58920 GCA_026538355.1 Cryptococcus sp. GC_Crypt_5
GATTTAGGCTGTTGTTGTGTGTCCGATTGTGGAATAGGCATGGAAGAGGTATGAGCCGGAGGGCGGGGCAAAGGCCCATAAGAGAAACCAGTGGAGGGTTGAAGGGGGACTGTCTGTTGAGTTTGTGCGCTTTGAGCTAGACTGGAATCTGATGGCTTCTCGTCGATCTTTGGTGGGCGAGGAAGTGACCTCTTTGGAGTGGGAGAGGCAGGTGATGTCGCTTTGAGATCGCTTGTTGAAACCTTTTTCTCCAATCTGCGTGGACTCTCCACTAAACTCTTCTGCTCGACTCCTGGCGTGGGTTGAGGTTGAGGCATAGAAATGGACCCTTGCACTACCGATGATTGCCTCTCTGGCTGTTTTGGCGATGTCTCTCTCGGTGGAGTCATGGTGTCAATGGTGGCTGAAAGCCTGACTGGAGATGGGTGGTGACTTTGGGCTGATCCCTCAACGATTGTGCGTCTTCGAGCAACGCCTGGCGAACTGCGCAGGATAGGAGAGGGGAAGCCGAAACCGTCTTTATCCGAGGGAGATGGTGTGAGCGGGCCGGGGATATGGATAGTGAGAGAGTGACCTAGTGGTCTTGGGCGTGAGAGAGCGGTGGGCAGGTCGTGAGGTCCGCCGGTATTCAGGTGATAGGAGGATGACGAATTGAGTTTCGGTATGGATCCTGATGACGAGCCGCTTTGCATACGAGACGAAGAAGGCGGGCCCAAAGGCGAGATGGGCGACAGAATAGGCAAAGGTGGTAGCGACATGGTCGGTGGTGGTAATGGCGGCGGTATTGATCCTCTATGTCGGAAAGATGAGCGCGAAGAAGTCGAGGAAGCGCTGGATGGCCGAACGCTCAAGCGGTTTGGACCATTTGTGGAGTGAGGGTCATCTGAGTGTAATTGTGCGCGAGGCGATGTCAAACCGGCGTGTACGCCACTCGGACCAAGACCTGAGTTGGAGCTGGAGGAGGTTGCTAAAGGGAGTGAAGATGTACGATGCTCTGCGTCTTGTGTAGTCGTGATTCCGTAACGCGATTGACCGCTTGGTGAACGAGATTGCGGTTGTGGTCGTGGTGGTGGAATGAACTGTGTTTGTGGGATTGAATGTGCGGGGCGATGCGGCGAGGTTGGTGATGGAGGGATCTGTTGTGACCCGAGGGCGTCAAATGATCCGAGATGTAATGATGGGAAGGACAGGGTTGGTGGTCTATTTTTGACCGAAGACGTGGACGGTTGACGCGAAGGGGAAGCCGAAGCTGAAGCTGGCGCTGACGGTGACGTTGACGTTGCAATAGCGACAGGGACGGAAACGGACGCGGCCATTGTCGCTGACTGCGATGTGTGTTTTGAGTCAGGTTCAGTCCTGGTCTGTGGAGGGATGACGATGCTGGAGGGTATGGGGGTTTCGTTACTGAATTGCAATTGCGCGTGTTGACCTGACTTTGGTGACAGCTGATCGAGGAAAAAGCCAAAGCGATAAAGGACTAGCGCTTCGCTTGTTTTTTTGTTCGTGCAATTGGTGATCGATGATGTCGTCGCAGGAGAGGGGGGAGTGAGTCAGGAGAGGAGGGTCGTGATCGTGAGCGAGAAAGAGAAAGAGAGAGGGATGGTCTGAAACTAGTGTACTGTATGGGTGTTGACCAAAGTAAAAGTAAAGTAAAGCGGTGTTTCTAGCCGTGAGTCATTCCAACAGGTGGTGCAGTGGTGCAGGTGGTGCAGCGGTTAAAGGGCCCGGTCCAGACTCGATGTTATTACCATTCTGCAGTAATACAAGTCTTAAGTCTTACCTGGCTCAATGTCGATCTGTGTGCTGTACTGTATGACAATGACTGCGAGTGCAGCAGCAGCAGCAGCAGCGACGGACGCAGCTTCTGGCATGTACCGAGTACAGTACGCTGTGCAGATCTGCCATACATGAAGCAATACATATATACTGCGCTGCGCCTTTCTTCCTCGCCTGTTCTGCCCCTTGTTTGCTCGAGCTGCACCATAAACCTTATACATGTTTGACTGTCCAAGTACCACAAAACCTGGATTCTTCAGGTCCTTCTTCAGGAGTTCCACTTGTCCATACGGTGTGATAGCTATCTTTGCTGTGGCTCGGAGCGCAGTCGGCAGTCGAGAGCCGAAGAACGTTCGATGCATAAATGAGATCATCATTTGTCCGTATCCATATCCATGCTAGATGCATGCCGAGGTGACCTGACACGACTCTAGCGGTCATGACTTGACTTCCACAGCAGTGTTGGTACTGATCTCAGATTCTCATTGACTGAGTTATTGTCAACGTGTGTGAATCCACACTGATTGCTGACTTCCTGCTGCATGGCTCAGACGGTCATGTTGAACAATCTTCTACGTTTAGCGATGAGATCAACGATCCAGAACTAACGTTGGAGACTACGAGTACGAGTACTAAGATATGATCAAGCTGCATATACTCTGGTTGTCATGCATTCTTCGACCACCCCTTGCCTCGTCGCTGTAAGAATTCCATTGACATTGCATCAAGACCAAGACCAAAACCAAGACCAGTATGTCCCCCACGCACTGTACCCCAGCGAGATCTACCAGATCATCGCGAAAGCGATCCAGCGTGAGTATCGTCTCGTCCGCATTCCAACGTGCGTGTACTGATCAACGCGCACGGCATCATATTCTCGTCTTCGTCGGAGCAGAACCTTACACCAGGTCGAACACCTCTTCGCGGTTTGGATCCGCTCAAGAACATCCCCAGCTCGGCGAAAAAGGTGCGCCTCACTCTTCAGCTCATCGCAATCATTGACGAGTTTGAACTGACTTGTCGATGCTCTCGTCAGACTGGCGTCGTATCCAGCTCCAAAGCCCTACAACAGCCGGGACTGGATGCGTTGGACAAGCAGCAGCCAGCAGAATCGCCTTGTCCTGTAGCGAGACTTGTCTCTCCGATCAAGAAGTCGACGACTCACTCGACCCCTACGCGCACTCCCACTTCGAAAGCTGTGAAGCTGAAGAACGATCAGAGCCGGGAAACTGGTACCGCCCAAGCTCAAGGAGCAGACGTTCAACCCGCCAACCTCGACCAGCCGCGATCGCAGGCAGGTGCTTCACCTATAGCACGCCCTCGGCGTCGTGGGGTCCCGGCTAGCATTGATATCAGTCCACCAAAGACGCTAGCGAGGACGTTGCGCACGCGCCACTCCGCGCAAAAGCACGAAGACCGCAAGTCTGCTTCAGCGCTTCCGCTAGAGCTTGAGCTAGAGAGGGAGAAGCGGCGGAACGCGTGCCTCGCGGATACGCTGGACATCACCAAA
This sequence comes from Cryptococcus sp. GC_Crypt_5, assembly GCA_026538355.1. NCBI lineage: Eukaryota > Fungi > Basidiomycota > Tremellomycetes > Tremellales > Cryptococcaceae > Cryptococcus > Cryptococcus sp. GC_Crypt_5. The sequence continues at coordinate 3,287 of JALPBZ010000134.1, forward strand.
GAAGAACAAGGACGGTTATCCGCTCAACTAAACCTCGAGAAGAGGGAGAAAGAACGGCTGGCGCAGATTTGTCGTCGGCTCAGCCAGCGTGCCGTGGAGCAACATCACGAACTGGGTGATTTGCGCGTCGAGCTAACGGACCTTCGTCGGACGCTGAGGACTCGAGAGGATGCAATCAGGATTCTGGAAGATCAGGTGGGATCCCTCATTGCGCATGTTCCAGCGCAAGTGCAAGCGCATTCGCCTCGGCCCACTACACTCCGTCGCGATCGAGCGCTTCTTTCGTCACTCCCCACTCACACCGCCCACACCGCTCAAGCCGACGTCACCGGCGACACATACGGCGATTGGCAAGACGATACCATCCGTACCCCCTCGATCGGCTTTGACGATATGACCTATGATTATGACTACGACCACGACGATCACGACTATTCTTGGAACGAAGATACTATTACTGGTATTCCTGCTGTAGGCTTTTGACAGCGCCGTTAGTCTGTATTGTACTAGCGCCCAATTGTATTTCGGGTGATTGTATTATGGACTCAAAACGATGTGATGATATCTAGTAACATGCATATACCCTGTACACAAGTATATATGCCTTGATTGACACTCGTCACAGACCACTCGCTCATACGCTCGCTTACATCCTCTCGATGGGAGTAAGAGACAGCAGCCTCATCGCGTTGGCCAGAACCTCCCGCGTGGTGATGTACAGGAACAAGCGCGCTTTCGCCACCTCTTCCTCCGCGCCAGAGACCTTCACGGTCTCCCACGCGCCGCCGACCAAGTGACTGAGCTTGAAACACCACGTGACCAATTGACTCGGCTCATGCTGGACGTACGCGTTTCGCACGATCGTGGGGTACGTCGCGAGGTGGTACAGGATATCGAAGACCTTGGGCTCGTTGAGCACCGAGACGTCGATCTCGTTCACGCTGGTTGGGACGGGCACGTTGGGGTTCTTGCGCTGGACGGAGCACAGACGAACGTGCGAGTATTGGATGAATGGTCCGAAATCGCCTTCGAACGACGTGCATCGCTTAATGTCGAAGTCGTAGTCGTTGATCCTGTCCAAGTGATTGAATAAGCATTCACTAAAATTTGGCTAGGGTAAAACAACAGGAGCTTACCTCTTTCCAGCCATATCCTGGATCTTGACAGCAGTAGTACCGATGATCGCACTGGTGCTCTCGGGGTCCTCGATCTGAGCATATTTCGCCTCGTTGCTCCTCATTTGCTCGTGCATGACCTCTGTAGCATCCTGGATCATGTCCTCGAGGAAGACGACGGTTCCCCTTCGCGTAGACATTCCTCGGACCAGACCGAATGTGATCAATTCGAGCTTGTCCGCGTAAGGCTCGCCCATGAGTTCGAGCGTCTTGTACAGTTGCTTGAAGTGGAGCGATTGTGCCGCCTGGACGACGTAGAGATGCTTGTCGAATTTGTACTTTTCGAATTTGTCGTGCGCACCACCGAGATCACGAGTGAGGTAGATCGTTGTGCCGTCTATACAAAGAAGCGAGTCAGCGAGATGACACTCAACTCATAAGCTACACTGCTGCACATACCCGCTTTTCGGATGATTGCCCGGTCCATTTTGTACTTCATCAGATCAACCAACAACGCCCCGCGGTCCTCGCACGTCAGACCCTTCTCCTCGCAGATTCGGATAGCGCGCTGCATGGATTCAGGTGACACTTGCGACTCTCCCCAGTACACGTCGAAGTGAACATTCAGCTTCTCGTAGGTGAGCTTGAGTTTGTCAATGGAGAGCTCTCGGAAGCGGGACCACTGAGCGATAGCCTTGGGCTCGCCTGAAGTATACCGACAAGTCAGCAAAGAATCCATGGGAAGGAAATACCAAAGTACCATCCTCCATGGCCTTGAAGACCTGCTTTGCCTGACCGTGTATGGTCTGCTCCTCCGGTATCTCCTCCCCAGCTTCGATGCGCGCCTTTTCTGCCGCTCGAGCCTCGTTGACCTTGACGTAGACTTGGAACAAGTGGTGGATGGGGTCCCTGACGAGCTCCTCTTCTGATCCAAAGCGGTCGAATCCGACGGACAAGAGACCTGGTAGTTCATCATACGATCAGCTGAGTCCGGGATGTGTGCGAATAAGACAGCTGATTGTCTGATACGAGACTGACCATATTGCGTTCCCCAATCACCAAGGTAGTTCAACCTGGTGACTTTCCAGCCGTTTGCTTCGTACAGGTTGGAGATGACGGCACCGATGATTGTGGACCTCAAATGACCCGCATGGAAGGGCTTGGCAATGTTTGGAGAAGAAAAGTCAATGACGAGATGTTTGCCTTGGCCTTCTTCGGTGGTTCCGTAAGAGAGAGTATGATTTGATGGGTCGGCGTCTGCTGCTGTGGAAGTGAGGTTGATTTGGCGGAGGAGGTGGTAGGTGAATGCTTCGCGGCTGCAACATCGTTGTCAGCAAGATTGTTCAGCTCAATAAAAGAGAGAAGAGCGAAGACATACTTGAGCTTGAAAGAGAGGAACTTGTTGTCTGACGTAGTGACTTCAGAGAGGAAGACGGAGGGTTTGAACTGTTCTCAAAAGGTGTTGGCAACGTCCAGTAGATATAGCACGACAGGTTTGTGCTACTGAGCAGCGAAGGCGTGACTCACGTTGTCGATGATCTTCTTGGTCCACACTGCGAGGTCTGCAGGCTTTCCCTTCTTGAATCGCACGACAGGAAGCGAGATATCGACACCCTTCTTGCCTATATGACCATAACACCGAGGATCTCCTCATCAGCACTTGCTCGCCCGACAACAATCAACGAATAGATGGGGAGAGGACGTACCCATCTCGACGGCAGGGTAGATCTTCTCCACCGTCTCGTCCCATGCCTCAGCGACCAATTGCGCAGTGGCAATCTTGAATGCCTCCACTACGGACCGACTGGGGTCGACGCCTTCGACCTTTGGTAAAGTGGGCAAAGCATATTTCTCCGGTATGGCAGAGGCCGAAGTGGATGAGCTCGCGGACGACATTGGCGGTAGGGTCTTGTATCTGTATCCGCGGGTCTGTAGCAAGCTACCAAATTTGGGTGTCGGGAAAGCTGGTGGTGCGAGATTAGGTGAATCAAGGACGAGGTTGCGACTTGCGAAGCGAGGTGAAGTTGGATAGCGCAGAGAAAGAGAGGTTGCGAGGCGCCTGGAATAGCAGTTGGCTAGCAGACGAATCGTGGCTGACTTGCGAGCTGTATCTGAGCACAAAGAGAGGGATGGATGTGGTAAATGTTGATAACAAGAGCAAGAGATTGTTGTTGAAATTGTACTCCATCCCAAATCCAATCACTGTGCTGTTCGGCGCGCTGAAAAAAGTTGGTCCGAGCGAGTCGAACGAGCATATCACCCGTGGGAAACTTAGGAGCAAAACAAGTCATTATGGTGCATAGAGATATGTAATGTCATAAATCAATGGTATGTAAGATGTACATATATGGTCGCAGAAGCAACGCAGTGCAGCCCCCAAATGGCCATGCAGCGAGCATAAATCAATCAAATGAGTTCCGGGGCTCATCTCAGACTGTCCTCGCCGTTGTATTCAGGCGGGGGATTGGTCTCCTCCCGGACCGAAGGAACGGCCTCGTCAGAATACGCCGTCTCCTTGCCCGGTAACGGACTGGCCGGAAGCTCAATTCCAGCTGCACTATGAGGTGCTGCGCCGCCTGGAGGTACAGGTAGACGGCGAGGCGCCTGGAGAGAGTCGACGTGGGCGTTCTCTTCGTCTGGCTCCAAGCTTGTACGAGGCTTAGTCCCCTTCCTAAATGCAGCCGCAGAAATCTTGCCCCCTGGTGCTGGAAAGCTACCGAGGATCTCCCTATCGTTCGAACCGCCTTCGAGCGGAGTGTAGAACTCGCTTGGGCCAGGCGTGATCATGCTCGGACGAGGGGGCATGGTGATGCTAGTAGGTGAAGTAACGACATCGTTGGTCGTTGTGTTGACTGGGATCTCCTCCTGCGGCGCCGAGGTGACTTCCACTGCGGGTCCAAGATGCAAGCCTGGTGGAGCATTGGGAAGCGATAGTGCAGGTACAGGCGCGTCATGCAGGGTGACGGGCTCAGGTGTAGCACCACGCTTAACATTGAGTGGCTCCCAGGGAGACTTGAGGGTGTTGGTCGCAGGTGGAGTGAGCGGGTGCGGGCTGGGCATAGGGATCGTATCCTGATCATCATGCTCGATCGCCTCCTCCTGCTGCTTCCATGCTGCCTCCTCTTGCTCAAGCTTCTTCCACGCATCATCCGCGGCCGCCGCCTCCGCATCAATCTGCTTCTGCTGCTCGTACTCGTAACCATGATCGACATCGACGTCGGGTTCAGCCTGATTCTCGGTGGGCTGAGGCTCCTCTTGCGTTTCGAATTTGGGGACAGGGATTCGAGGCGACGGCGTCGGCTGGTGATCGTCACTAGGTCCTTGGAACATGACTTCGCTCTGGCCTCCACCACCGCCACCACCACGCACTCCACCAAAGTCGCTATACAGATTTTGCGAACCGTTGCTCGTCGGGTGCGCATCACTGATTCCGCCGTATGGATTGGCAGTGTCGAGGCTGAATTGCTGGTCTTTGGCTCTGGCTTCAGGGGAAGCCAAGTTGCCTGGATAGTTTGCGAATTCCTCGGCAGCGGCGATACTGGACTCGGCGCGGGGTAAGGACGGTGCTCGCAGGGCGTTACCGAAAGGTGGTTGAGGCAATCCTGGCGGTTTGGGTGCCGCACTGCCAGCGTTGAACTGGACTGTTTGGAGCTACTTTATCAGCCACGAATCGAATAAGCTAGAACTCACACATCGCGTCGCCTCGTTCACTGCGCTCTCCGTCTTCTCGTAGCCGGTGTACGGTGCTCGACCGTATCCGACTGGCGTTTCTTCCAGCGGCACTTCCTCAAGGAGCAGCTTGCCCAGCTCGCCGATGATGCACATCTTCTCTCCGAGTTCCTCCAGACCACCGAATTTGAGCGAAAGGGCTTCCTTGATGACTCTGAGGGGATGTGAGCTGGTGCTCGCAATAAAGTAAAAGAGCAGCTCACTGTCGCTTGAAATCGCCGATTTTGGTCTCTTCCGTCATGATGTCCTGGTCCAGCGTCCGCATCTCCCCCCTGAGCCTCTCAAGGAGTTCGGTCTGTTGCGGCAGGCTCTTGTTCTCTGGACCCATCTTGGCCAGCTTTCGCTCAGCCGTATCTGCTTTCGTGCCCGTATTCTTGCGCGTCGAGCGCATCTCTGCTAATTGTTCTTCTCGCTCTCGAATGCGTTTGTACGATGCGCGCATATTGCCTTGGTGCGAAGCGAAGATGTTGAGAGCGGTAGTGAGCTGACTGAGGAGTGTGGAGGATTGCGTCAGGATATCTTGCAAGTCTGGTCCCTCTTGTATGCCGTATGCGGGGAGGGCTGCTGATGACTTTTGTGATTCTACATTGAAGCGTAATGAGCAATCGCATCTGAGTTGAACGAGCCGCGATTGGGCTCACCGATAGCGAGCTTCTCAGCAGCTTGCATGACCCCCTTCTCGAGGGAGATGATACTACGATCCAACCTCTCAGCACGCGCACACGAGCGGAGAAATACGCCCGACTCGACACTCGACTCGGACTCACTCTTGGAGCGCGCGCACATCCTTGTTCCCCAACGCAGGCAACAGGCTATTATGCGCCAGACTGCCCTTGAGCTTCCTACCGAACGCATCGAGCCCTGCTGTGCCGCCGTGGGAGGGCGAGTCGTCGTCGTCGTACCCGCCGTTCGAGGTCCGCCTGGTCGGAGACATGGGCTCGGAGACCTTGCGGCCAAAGTTCGCCAACGAGAACTTTCCGGATGTATTCCGCAGTGTCATCGTGGCGGCGTCCTCTGTCTGTTCTTCACGATCACGTGGAGAGAGTCCTACTCTCGTCAATATATTCCTGAGGTGGCACAAGCGCGATTGTTGCTTGGCTCAATGTGTAGTAGTCAATAAAGATCAACACTGACCACTCTAAACAATGGCAACCGCCCAGAGTGGAGGCTGTGCTTGCTTGTGTACTATTCTGTATCCTGGTTGTTGCCACACAACACAAAGGATAGCGGAATCAATTTAGTCATCTGTTAGCGATAGTGAAGCGGCTTTTCGGCGTCATCCCGGGTGGCGTTGATGCGTAGATCTGCTGATCCGCAATGAGGTGTCGGGACCGACAGGGACAAGTCTGTTATGCTTGCAAATGTGATCGTGCGGTTGCTGGGATACGCTTCTTCTTGCTCATATTGATACGCTCACCAAGCCGGGTAGACTTGTGTGCCCAAATGTACTCGAATATCGACCAGTATAAGCACTGATCAAGTCCTACTCTATCGACGTCGACGTCATTGTCAATGATCGACTATTTCATCAATCCATCAATGACCCCTGTACCTCTTTACTGATTGTGTGTCAAGTACTGATAGGGGACTCCTTTGTCTCGCGGTCTGCTGATGGCCAAAAATCGCGCAAGGTGATTGATGACGCATCAACGGGCCCTATCTGCATCCCTACTATGCACTGCTTTCACTACTGGGGGTGAAGGTGATCTGGCTAAATTTGCTGTAGTCCGTCAATTAGCGAGATCAAGGTCAAGTGGGGTCATTACACACACAATAACCCCGCCTCATTGTGTCTGCGCGCGAGCCGCGAGACGCGAGCAGCAACCGAAGGCCGAGGACCGAGGACCGATTGAGTCGGTCCATACTGCAGTGCATCAGTACTCGAGTACATCGCCTCGTTGCTCCTTGTTCATCTCTCGCATCATCACTCACCACTACTATATCTCACGACGCATCAATATCAGCTTTTCGTCTCTTGCTCCTAATCCTGTTGCAATTCAGCTATAACCTCGATCTCCATCGACTCATATCTTCCCCACGAACAGATCTGGCCTCAGGAAGAAATACGATATACACGAGAGAAGACGACTTGGCACATTCCATAGCATTCTCCTCATATCGGTCAATCTCGTCACGCGAGACAAGCATAGCCATCATCCCTGGTCTACTCTAGGATCCGAGCGCGGGACAGGAATAGCAATAGCGATAGCAATTCCGAAACTCGACAACGAGATCAGGAGTGCGGTATCCCGTGTTTTATCTGACATCCAACATCCAACTCAAGCCGTACTGCGTATCCGAGTCCAAGCGTGACTCCCCTCATCTTTCCATCTTCATACGACCTTCCCTCGACACTTGAGTAAGACATATATCATGGTCAGTACGCCCTTCCTTCTGTTTCTTCCCCTTATCATCACACTCTTCGCAGCATACTACACACACATGAGAGATCCTTTGTCTAACGTACGTTTTCACGCTCCGTCTTCTCTCTCTGCTGCTCACCCACGACCCCGTCTTTCCTCGCCACCACCTTCCAACCCCAAACACCATCATCTCCACCACCACCCACGCCAAATCATGCATCTACACCCTCCCGCCGAACTTCCGGCACCTCACGGCCTTCCCCCGTTATCTGCTGCGCGGGCTGGCCAATACATCCACCCCTCGATTCACTGGCACGATTATTACTCCGGGCAACCACTCGCCGACGACGTTATCCTGCCCAAACCACCCTCCAAAATCAAATTGTACTCTACAAATTGGAAACGCGATAACCCGAATCCCAAATCGCGCGAAGCCATACAGGCGTACTACGGCTCAGGTATGGGCGGTATGTACCCAGGTATGGGAATGGGCGGCATGGGAGGTATGGGCATGGGAGGCATGGGTGGTATGGGCGGTATGTATCCCGGTATGGGCGGTATGGGCATGGGCATGGGCATGCCGTATGGCGGTGGTGGTGGCGCAATGGGCATGATGGGCGGTTATGGTGTAAGTCACCAGTACCTTCACGTTCTGTCGCTGCAGTTGACAAGCGAAATCAGATGCCAAGGTATGGAGGATATGGAGGAGGGTGAGTCTTGCTCATAGCATATGTGACTCCTCCTGACTTAACCAGCATGTACGGCGGATACGGTGGCGGTAGCTATGGGTGAGTACGCCATGATCCGACTCTTACGAGCGCAACTTCCCGAGTCGCACCGTGCTGATCCCGCTGTTGTGATACAGGGTATATGGAGGGTATGCGACTTGATTCCCTTCCTCGCACCACCATGAAAACTGACCGATTCTCAGAATGTACGACCCTATGATGGGCTCATATGGTGTAAGCTCTTTCCGCTCTTCTTTCGCTCTAGGGAGTGTCAATGACTCACTTCAACTACCTTGCAGGCGCCACCCGCCGCAAACTTTGTAGACGACTTCCCAGATGCTCATCGGTAAGCCCAAGCTTTACAAGGTCAGACAGTAAGCGGCAAGCACAATCATCTGACAAGCTGCCTTTCGCACCTTCCCAACCCTGACGTCCGTCTCCAAAAACGCTTCACTCGCCTATTCCCCGAAACGCGTAACACTATCGCGCCATTCGCACGTTTTAGTGTCGAACACGCTTATCGACAATCGGCTCCAGACTCGTACGGCATGGGTCTCGGCATGATGGGCGGCGGTATGGGGGTCAACAATATGCCAGGTAGTCAGATGCTTTTGTACGGTAGGGGGATGCCGTACAATGTGAGTACCCGGAAGCGATAAGGGACTGATTAGCTGATGCGACCGACTGTGATTGCTGCAGGGTTGGTACGCGTGATTGGATCGCGCATCAAGTGAACCCAGGACATAAGGATACAATGTGAATAACACCCGAGAAAGCTTGATGGTTTGGTGTCAAGCTTGTGAAAAGAATGGCAGGTGGGAGCACGACCAGCGAACCTCGCAATGTAGTTGGTGTACGATGGAAGTGATTTGTACGTTAAAACGGTGAAGAAGCACAATTATCATAGCGCCATGTGAAAGCAATGTACCCTGTCTTCTGGCGATAGCGGCAATATCAGGTCACGCTCAATCGCACACTTCGCTCGCCTGCTCGTATCTCCAATAGGTCTGGTCTATGCAGAATGCATTCGGAATGAAACTTCCTCCTTCTCTTGTACATCGTACCATCATATCGCATTTCACGTTGACATCATCGCACTACCGGGTGAACTGATTGTCGAGCATGATCAGCAAGAGATACCAGCTGTTTCACATCGCAGATGAGCTGACTCACCTGAATATCGTCAATACGCAAGATGAGCGCCACTGTCTCCGTAGCCAGCTCCAAGGCACTTGTAGAGACCAGTAAAGGCTGAACGACGTTCTCTTCAAGGATGTTTGAGATGATGCCCTAATAGGTACAAAACGAGCAGTCAGTAACGGACCGCTCGAGCGAGCAAGCAAACAGCCCAGACGAAGTAGTAATTTCGCTGACTCACCTTCTTGACGTTGATCCCCGCATTCCTCTCTCCGAGGGCATGCTTGTTCCTCAGCTCCGTCACGATGGCAATAGGGTTCAACCCCGCGTTCTCAGCCAATGTCGTCGGGATGATCTCGAGGGCTTCCGCAAAGGCCTGGAAGCAGTATGCTTCTTTGCCCTTGAGGGTGTGGGCGTACTCGGTGAGCAGACGCGAAACGTTGATCTCCGGTGCGCCGCCTCCTGCGATGAGCGCTCTGCGAAAAGGATCATATGTCAGCTCTTCATTCCGTATCTGTGTTGAATCAGCTCACCGCTTCTTGACGAGACATCGCACGACACACAGGGCATCGTGTATACTCCTCTCGCTCTCCTCCAACACCAGCTCGTTCGCACCGGTGCAGACCACACTGACGGTCTTTCCTGGGTTCCTGACACCAGTCACCTTGACGACCTTGGCTCCACTCTGACTGGTCTCCTCGACCAATTCTGCATAACCCAACTTGTCCTCGGTGAACGCATCGATGTCCGCCACTGGCTTGCATCCGGTGGACTTTGAGATAAAGTCGATCTCGTCTCGCTCGATGTCTTTGATGACCATGATCTTCAACTTCGCCAGGAAATGTAAGGAGAGGTCGGTAACAGCGTCCCTCAGAATGGACTTTTGAATGAGCAGGACGTTGCAACCCGTCTTCTTGATGCGCTTGCACAAGTTCAGCAGGTACTGTCGCTCCTCCTTGAGAATCTTGTCCATTTGTCGGTAGTCGTTGACGACGATTTGGTTGTCCATCTGTCTCCCACATCAGCAGGCGTAATCACAAGAATCTCTTTTGCACTCACGTCTGGCTTGGGACTGCTGAGCTGGAATTGAATCAACCCAATCTTCGCCTTCTCCATCCTCATCGGTCCTCCCGCGTTAGCCATAGCGACCTGATTCAGCGCCAAGCCCTCGATCAACTCGGTATCCTCGATTGTTCCGCCGACTTTCTTGACTATTCTTATATCTCTGAGATCGACGTTGGAGGAGGTTGAAGTGACAAGTCGGGTGACGGCGGAGACGGCGATGGGAGCGAGGATGGAAGAGTATTGTGAGACGACCTGATGCAACACTCGTCAGCTTTGCCCGAACAACTTTAGGCTACTAGCTGACCTTGGAGTTCAGACTTGTTCCAGCAGCGCGGAGCAAGCTTTCCCGATCGTTCAAGTCCACCGGTGTGCTCATGTCCTCGAGGTACTCCACGGACTTGGCCGCAGCCTTTTGGAAGGATTGAGCGACGGTCGTGGGGTGGATACCTGATTCGACATCGCGGTCAACTCGAAATACCCAACGGTTTTGAGTATTTGCTCACCTTGCGTGAGGAGCTTCTCTGCCGCTGAGAGCAGGCTTCCTGCCAAGACTACCACACTGGTCGTTCCGTCTCCTGCCTCGATATCCTGTGCTTGCGACAGCTCGACAAGCTACGACAATGAGGAGTCAGCGGTGTTTATCGATACACTTTCCGCGTGTGATCAGTAGACATACCATTCTTGCTGCTGGGTGCAGGACCGCCATGTGCTTGAGAATCGTTGCTCCGTCGTTGGTAATAACTACTTCGCCAGTGGATGTTTGGATCTACCATGGAGGATCAGTCACATGACACGAGGATCGTCCGTTGTTGGCAAGGGTCCCAAGAACACATACCATCTTGTCCATGCCTTTTGGTCCCAAACTGGTTCTGACGGCATCGGCGACAGCTACGTGGTTCTGTCAGCTTGAGCAATCCTTGCGTTTACGGGTAGAGTAGACGAGCTAACCTTTCGCTGCATTCATGTTGGACAGCCTGACCTCGGTCGGCTTGCCCTGTGTTGTCATAGAGTCAGCTTAGATCATCTTACTCTTGGAGTCGTCAACCCACCTTGTCATTGAACGAGCTGTCCGAGATGCCCTTGGGGGCAGTAGCAGTAAGAGCTGCCATTTTGGTGTCTGGGATATCACTTGTCAATGTCCGCCGGTCGGAGGCTGTGGGCGGGATATATGGTGGGTCGATGAGACGCGTACAAGTGAGCGAGGACGTCTAGGAATACGATGGAATGAATGAGTGATTTGACAATGTTCGCGATATTGTCAAAGCGCGTGGAGGTGGTCAATGGAAATGGGATAAATGATGAGAAAATAGCAGTAAAATAATGACCTCCCACGCGTGATAACACCATCACAAACATGACCACTTGATGATAGCTCATACCGTTACGAATACACGTTATAGCTCGTTGTGCATATCGACTCACTCCGCTGATCTAGATCTACTCTTCTTGCTCACCATCAACAAACCGACAAACTGTCGCGGCCATCCACGCCTCCTCGTACGGGCGGCTCATCCATCTTGAAAACTCCCTCGAGCACCGGCGCGGGCGGCCTACTGAACACTCTCAGCCGTATACTCCCGTTCGGCTCGCCCGGTAACCGGCAAAAGCAAGAGGTTGCGACCGCACAAACACCAGTGCACACCGAGTCAGAAGGGCAAATACAAGACACGGAAGCTTCTCCGATGGCTGCGGGACCGTCCAGGTCTGCCGCAAAGTCGAGGAGCGCCGAGCAGGAGGACGTGCAGCCTATCGAGATAGACGGCAATGAGGATGGTGAGAGTGAACAGGGCGACGGCGATGAAGAGGAGGATGAGGAAGAGGGAGAGTACGAGGTGGAAGCTGTCGTAGACCACAAGCAACAGAGCGTGCGTTCAAGACTTATCCTCGAATGATACCGCCGCTGATCATCATGTCCATCTAACCTGGAATATGTATCGTTTACAGGGCAGATATCTCTGTGAGTATCATCTTGTGATGCGCCCCAGATATCAACGCTGACTAACCAACCTTTACGTCAGATCTTGTCGCATGGAAAGGCTACGGACCCGAACACAACACCTGGGAGCCAGAGGCTCACGTGTGAGTATGCCTTGTTTCTCTTGGCCAGAGCGCGTGTGCGTTTCTGATCATTCGTCATAGGGCGCACGCCAAAGACATTGTGAACCGTTATTGGGACTCGCAACCGAAAGCCACCACCAGCATCCAGAACAAACGGGCACGACCGCAGACCAACTCCCCTGCGACATCGTCGCAACGAGCCACCAAAGCTCCGCGCACGAGTACTGCGAATGGGAAACGGAAAACGGCGCCTGCTGCTTCTAAGGACGAGGACGACGAGCTGCAATTTGAGCAGACGCATATTGACAGTCTTGTGAAGTACGAGGATGTCGCGGATTGGGAAGACTTGGTGGAGAGCATAGAGACGATTGAGCGGAACTCTGGTAACGAGCTTATGGTGTTCATGACTATGTGAGTGTACCCGGTCCCGTGGACAGGCAGGTCAACTAAATAGACCTGATGTAGGACCGGCGGAGAGAAGGCTGCCCAACCTACTGAGGTGGCGTACAAGCGATGTCCCCAAAAAGTGCGTAGTCAGACAATCTTCCTGGGCCAAAACACTGATTGTACCGCATAGATACTCAAATTCTACGAAGCGCATCTGAAGTGAGTCACCATCTTGAGCAGTAGCGATCGAAGGCAACGCTGATGACAAAACAACAGATGGAAATTGACCGAATAATCCGACTTGTCTATACCCGGTGATTCCAGGAATCGAGTGCTCAGCTGGCACAACGGGACAACGTCTTCGTTTTCTTTAGTGAGATAATACTGGACATATCTCCTTCTTCGTATTTCAGGGTCCTTGAGGAATCTATGTATCACGCAAAATGCGATATGCAACATGCACCTTCGCATACGTATCTGCGTAACTGCGTGCGTCACGGATGTTCCAGCAATGTCGACTATCAATGATACTGACCAGCTCGTACAGGCTGATACTGAAATATCTTGTTTCGGCCTGCACAGTGCCGCGACACCTTCGCACTTACTGACCATCACTCACAATCGCTCGCCTACGGTCGATACATATTACTCGGTTCAAGCCGGTCAACGTCACGGAACGGAACCACTCGTTGGCGCACCAGCGCACGAAACATATGGCGCGAGCACAAGTCCGCTGTTCCAACTTGGCTAGCGACAGAGCCACAATCTCATCTGACTTCTGTCTTCCGTCATCCTATCCTACCTCCTTTCACGCACGACGTCATGCGCACTCATTAACGTCGAGGATCCTGCGACGCGTCTGATCCTCCCACCGGAGAATGAATGTGGCTATCCTTTGACATTCTTCCTGCATATTCACATCTTTGCATCCCCGACCGCCACTCAAACTTCTGCGTCTGCGGTGTGCGGTGTGCGGTCAAGCAGAGGCTATAAGTTCACATGCATCTCTTCCCATCGTCTCTCACTCCTTCATCCACTGCTAAATCTTCCACCCACTGCTCAATTCGTTGTACACACCCCCTCGCCCCATATTTACTGATGAACATCATCACTAACATCGACTCCTGTATAAAGCAAGACCTAGCCCAGATGTCATCCGCCTCGCCACTCAAGATCCTCACGGTCCTGTTGGCTTGCATCACTTTCGCAGTCGGTCAAAACGATACCGCCACGCTATCCAGTACTAGTGTGGCCCTCGCTGCCGCGGCTGGGACCGGGACGCAGACTGCCGGCGCAGGGGTTTCGATCGTCGATAGTGGCGTTGTTGCCGTGGCGGGATCTGCGTGAGTCGGCCGTCACGATGAGCTCGAACTACGCTAATACACGGTGCGGCAGTACCACTACTGCTACTGCCGTTGCAACGAGTTCCTCCAGTACCACTCCTACAATCGCGGTGTCTACCGCCGCTCTGCCCTCAGCCACGGCGTCAGTGGACAGCTCAATCTTCACTTTATCTAGCGACTTTGATATCACTGACACAGCAGTGGGTGTTCCATCTGTTATGATATGAGCACAGGGAGGCGAGAGTACTGATTGCCACATAGACTACACGAGATTACTACTTCAACATCTCGTGAGTCACTCTTTCTCTATCAGCAGCTCATGGTGAGAGAGTAAGAGCAATGCTGACTAGGTTACGCCTATAGAGCAGCGACTGGTGCACCTGGCGGTTCAGCTCGACAGATGTATGTCGTCAACAATCAATTTCCCGGACCGCTGATCGAGGCGAATACCGGAGACACAATCAACGTCCACGTTACAAACTGGCTCGAAGACGGACAATCGATTCGTGAGTTTATACCACTTCATATATACAGTAGCAGGGCTGTCGCTCAATCTGTGCGTACTATACTGTAGATTGGCACGGCATCACGCAGAATGGTACGGCGTTCATGGATGGTATTCCTGGTATCTCCCAAGTAAGCCAGACTACACTTCGATAACGCTTCGCGATGGCGCTGACGCGCAGCGCAGTGCCCTATCCCATCTGGGCAAACGTTCTCGTACACATTCACCGTCACTAATCAATACGGGACATACTGGTGAGTTGAGCAACTCAAATTCTCCATGCAGTACTTGTCGCTGAATTGGCAACAGGTGGCACTCCCATTATGCCAATACGATGGCTGACGGTATATACGGCCCGTAAGTATTCCTATGGTGTCACTCTCTGGCGTGATGGCTAAATATGCGCAGACTCGTCGTCCATTCACCCGACGAACCGTTGAAGCGAGGCGCCGACTATGATGAGGACCGCATCTTGATCATTACCGATTGGATGTGAGTGGCACAAATCGCGGACGGTTGATTCTGTGCTCTGACGGTGCTTTATCGTAGGCATGATCAGTCATCCGTCATTGTGGACGCGTTAAGAAGCGGATCATATCGTGGAGTGAGTGATTCACTTGATCTAGACGTGACACTAGTTTGCTAACGAGGAGCACAGAGCAACAAGCCTCCTCAAGGCGACTCGATCGTGATCAACGGCGTTGTAAGTCCTGCTGACTCATAGCTTGAGTCGCGATTGACCTCTAGAGCAGGGTCAAGCGGACTGCTCGGCCTCTTCTGCCGGATCGAGCTGTGCCACACCCGAGCCCGCCGAGATACAAGTCCCAGCCAACAAGATCATCCGCTTGCGGGTAATATGCACCTCCGCATACTCGTCTTTCAGGCTATCCATCGACGAGCACACTCTCGAGGTGATCGAAGTTGACGGGACGCAAGTGTACGGCCCGACGATGCACGAACTACCGATAGGTCCCGGCCAGCGATACTCACTCTTGATCAAGACGGATGCTGGCGCAGACGGCGATGCGTTCTGGCTCCGCGTCCAAGCGGCCATCGCGTGCATAGCCGACGGAGTCACGCAGACTGGCCTAGCGGCTTTTCGGTATGTGGATAGTGGGTCAGCGAGCACACAACAGCCGGACTCGCAGGCATGGTAAGTTGGGTCACCTCGTTATCAGTACTTCAATTACTCATTGAGCCGCTGCTGGACTGCAGGGATGATCTATCGGCAGATACTGCTGCGTGCCAAGATCTTGACCAGCTCGAGAGCCTCGTGTAAGTCGAGTCTCCATCCAGCAAAGCTATGGTTGTGGCACTGACAACGTGTAGTCCTCGGGTAAGCAAAGATGCTTCGGCCTCGGCACTCCAGAGCCACATCCTGAACAGCGCGCAGGGCAAGTTCGTCGACGTCAACGGCGATGCCTTCCAGGGTTTCGTACGTGTCCTCCTTCCAGACAAGCCTTTGGTTCAGCACCTTGACTGACGAGCGGTACGGTGCACAGGGATTCGACAATATCTCGTGGCAGAACGAGATCTATAATCCGATGTTATCCGTCGTCGAATCCGGGGAAACGATTGACGCGCGATACGTCCGCAGCGTCTCCTTCGACGGTATTGGCGCGGGGGATATCGTGCTGAACAACCTGGATAATATTGAGCATCCATTCCACTTGCACGGTAACGAGTTCCAAATCCTAGCGCGCGGTTCGGGCAATCTCACCGATAGCGACTTATCTGGCGTTAGCTACAATGCGTCTAACCCGCTGAGGAGGGACACGGTCTGGTTGCCCGGCCTAGAATGGGTGCTGATAAGGATCGCCACTGATAACGAGTATGGGCGCTGCACTGCCATATCGGCTGGCACCTCAGCGAGGGCAAAGTGAGTTTTTAGCTACAACTGTCTCAGCCTGCAAGCGTGACTGATAAGGAGTATAGCTCGCCACGGTAGTCGTCCAGCCCAAAGCACTCGAATCGTACGAACAGCCCTCTGCTTGGTCAGCAGTAAGTCACGGAAACCCATGCTCTCTTCGGTGTGCGTCGATTGTTGATGATATACTTCGCAGCTCTGCGACGGCACAGACAAGACAGTGTTTGGGCCTGCTAAGCGTAACACGCAGTTGACGCAATCGCAGGAACGATCATCTCGCTTGACTATGCGAGAAGCAAGAAGCCGTCTTCTGCACCGCCAAGGACCGCGTGATGTCTGAGGGTGAAGACCGCCCAGAACACTTGGACAAATCGCATCACCCTCACCTAAAGATGGACAAGGATTCACTTGATCGGTGTCGTATCTCCGACCCATTGAATGTGGCCTGCCTTCCTACCTTCCTGCTTTGTTTTCCGTTTCGCTCGTCTCATGTCTGTCTTTGTCGGTAAACACGAATGTGATGAAGTGGGAGTAACGGAATATGAACAACGAACAATGACTTGAATCTAAACATGAGTGGACACTTGGGATTATATACTGCTATAGCATACACGAATACATATGCATTCACCTTGTGCCGTGGTGAGTTTGATGTGTCTGTGTAAGACGATGAAAGATGCTGTGAGGAAATCGAGTTGCGACTATGTGTGTTTTAGTCGAACTCCGACACGACAGCAGTGATGACGGTAATGCTACAAGCAGAAACGATTGACATCAGATCAGCTTCGCAACTCTTCCACTAGCGCCAAACGATCGTATGACATGACTCACTCGTCGACTTTGCCGCCCTTGTATTTCCACTGCGGCATGGCCTTTGCCGCCTCACTCTCAAAAGGCGTTTTCCAGCCCCTTCCCCCATCTTCATCGCCCGTACGAGCCATCGCCATCCTTCCGTACGCTACTAACATGTCGGCGAGTAGCCGTGCGCGTTCTTGCGCCTGCTCGGCTAGGGAGAGGTGCGAGTTGATTTCTGATGTTAGGACGCGGTCGAGGGATGCTGAGAGGAGAGGTATATGCTCTGAGGGCAAGTTGTCTGATAGACCGTCGGTCTATACGCCAAAGTATCAGGTCAGCCCAGCTTATCGCGACCATGTTACCGTAAAAGCGGATGGCCGGCACGCACGTAGATCACCACGATGTCCCCTGGCAGTAGCTCGTGCGTCTGCACTTCCGCCTGATCAGGAGTATCATGTATCACGCCCCCGCCACGCATCGAAGGAGGGATCTTCGATAGTTGGACCTGTGTCCAATGAACACGAAAACACGCAATCAGCATATCATTTTGTTTGGCTATTACTATACGCCTGCGAGTGAGATGTGCACTCACCGGGCAATTGAAGTAGTGTGTCTGGGGCTGGGAGAAGACTTTGATCTTGTCGTCTCGGAGGATAGCGTAGCCCGAGTCGCCCAGACTAAGGCAGCTTGTCAGCCAGCTGCGTCTATATTTACTCATCGTCTCTTCTTGACCAAAAACCGCAATCAAGTCGCGTTATGAGTGAGGGACGCTGAGCTCACTTGGCGAACATCGCTTCCCCATCCGACTTCAGTCTCACTCCAACGGCAGTTCCGCCCCCAGCCTTGACCGACTGATCATTGAGCAGCGCGTCATAAGCGACTTTGAGCACTTGCTTGGGCTCGACGGATATAGCTCCGCCGTGTGAGAGGGCAAAGAGGGATTGGGAGTAGTGATACATCAGTCCCTGGGAGAAGAGCGATGGGTCCACGCCAGAGGACGACCAGCCGCCTACGCCGTCGCTCATTGCGAGGTGGACCTGGAGGCGGGAGTGTCAGCGAGCGAGATCATGATTCGTCTTTCCAGCTTTAGTGGGATCTGAGATCTGCGTTGTTCAAGTCTGTCTAGATTTTCCTCGCACCATTCGAAGATGAAGGGAAAGAGAGGCAAGAGTAAAGACGCTTGATACAAGAACCAAGCCCCAAGATCCAACTCACATCCTTGCCCGCATGGGAAATAGCGAAGAAGTCCTCGCCCGCGCCCCAGGCTTTTCTCTCCTGATCCAACTTCTCACTCCAACCGCCCTTCTCCCCAGCTCGCAGATCCCCTCTGCCCGCAGGCAACTCGAGCATCTCACGGACCCATGTTCCTATGCTGCTATCACCCTTGGTATTGGTGGTAGAGGCGAAACCGTACGGCTTGGGTCGGCTTTTGGGGTGTACGAAAGGCGGCGAGTCCTTGGATGCGTATGATAGCCCGATCGAGTAGCTTAGTAGGGCCGTATGCGGGTATAGAGGTGGTGATGTCGTCGATGTCGTCGATGTCGATGTCGGTGTTGACGATAATGCTGATGTTGACGTTTGCAGGTATCGCCGTGAGTGCTTTAGCGATTGGAGCGACGCTCGCACAGAAGGGCGAGCCATTTCTATCGCTGTCCTGGTGCTCTGGATCTATTGGTAATATAGATGATTGAAGAATGCGCTCAACGTCTGTGAGTTCTGAAATCTCGAGCGAACGACAACTTTTGCGAACGACGCAAGTGGAGGTCAGATTAGACGAGCCACATGAGCGTTTTGCTATAGAGTACAGCCAAATCTCCAGACATGCAACATGATCTTCATCTTCATCAAATACGTATAACAAGCGATGGGCTATGAAGGCAGTGGAAAAACGTGTATACAGTCGTGAAGCGTACATGAAAACGTGAAATGAAATGCAATATGATATGATATGGTGGAATGCTTCTTGGTAAAATCAGGACATTACGGACAGTGATGGAAAAGAGGAATCAACGATTCGATGGGATTAGGAACAAGCACACGACCTTTGCACCCTATCGCCGTCCACCACCCCACACAAGTCCAAAGACTCTCTGGAACACGCCCGATACCGCGCCGCCAGGCATCACGTCGTCTTCCTCGTCACCTTCCTCCTGCCACGTGTCGAAAGCACCTTCCACCAACGCCTCGTCTTCGTCTGCACCCTCTTCCAACTCCAGAGCCGACTCGAATGCTCGGATCGGGTCCACAAATGGCTGACGACGTGGTCGTGGAGCGTGAAGAGCGATTCCAGCGGGAGTGGGGAACGAGCCTACGATGTGCATCTCAGGTTCGGTCGAAGGTGAACGCGTGAACGAGCGCGCTGGAACGAGAGGAGAGGCGAACTCGGGCTCATCCTCATCTTCGATGAACAAGGGAGCGATGAGCGTCTGACAGTCGGTTCGAGCATTGTAAGGTGGTGGAGGGGGCGGAGAACGGTTCGTGTACCTGTCCGGCAGGTAGGCGGGAGGTGAGTAAGGGCTGCTAGGTGCAGCTCGACGGGTGGGCGCACGGACGGGAGCAGGCGTTGGCGCCGGGAGGTGAGCTGGGCGAGCCATGACCACAGGGAAGAACGGGAACTCGTAGTCTGGCGGGTCGGATGCCGTAGAGCTCTCGGAAGGCGAGGGACTAGGCACGCGTAGAAGTCGTGCTGCCTCCTGCTCACGTTCCGCCTCCTCTTGAGCAGCCGCTGCCTCAGCCTCAGCCTCGGCAGCTTGCCTCTCCGCCACGAGTCGCTCAAGATCCCGCACTCTTTCGGCCTCTCGTCTTGCCTCTCGCTCAGCCAATCTGCGCTCTGCCATCTCTGCCGCTCGGACTCGTACAGCCTCGACAGCACGTGCACGACGGACTTCGTCCTCCAGTCGTCGTTGCTCCTGCTTCGTCTCCTGCTGACGCACTACCGCGCGATATTCTTCGAGTTGCTGAGTACGGAGGCCGTCTAGCCTCGATCGACGATCTTGGACCTCGCAGAGGACTTCGTCGACTTCTTCCCGTTCGGTTCGCTTCCGTTTAGGCGCCGCTGCTTGTTCCGGACTAGGCGATGCCATAGCGGTGTCCTCGCTGGGGAGAAGATTTTCGACGGCGACTTCATCGACTCGAGGCACTTGGTCGACACGGCGTTGCAACCACCATTTGGATGAGAGGGTAGAGACCTGCTCGTACCCCCACCATTTCCCGATCATCGAACGCCATGCACCTTCCTCTGTTCGCTTGTTGAAATCTTTGACAGCCTTGCGCCGACTAACCCGTGCGTCTGCACGCTGACGAACTGCAGTGACGTATGCTTGACCAACAATACAGCTCATGAATTCAGCTGGGCGGACGTCCCTGTGACGCTTGTTCATATAAAACGACGCAGGTAGCCGGAGTTGGTTCTGCTGCTCTTTGCGCTGCCACCGCCTATTGCGCTCTCTACGCGGCTCCCACCAGGGGAGAAGCGAGCTTGGCGAGGAACGATGCAGGTGCGACGTGGATTTGGATGGGACACGCTCGGGATATTGTGATCTTCGCGGACGACGATGAATGCCTGTGGCAGGATTGGAAAGGTCCGACTCAATGGCCACAAGCTGGACGTGGGTGAGGGGTATGGCGGGCTCATAGCATGCGCGGATCTTGGATGTGCGCAACAGCTGAGACTCTTTGACGTCGACCTGCCCCGGAATGTCGATGATCTGGCGACGGAATGGTTTGACGTCACGCTTCGAGGCAGGATCCTGGGAGAATCGCTTCTCCAGCATAGCCAGAGCGGCCTCTGCGGACTGATAGTCGCCGTCGTTGTGCTTCGAGATTTCCGCCATGCTGATATCCATGAGAGACGCCGCTTTCTCCATGACGGCGGACAACAACGGCGCAGTCAAGGGCTGGAATACCGGTAGAGCGACATACGACCCGGCGCTGGCTGTGAGACGTCGGTGCGCACAAGGTTGATGTCCTCGTTTATGCTGCAGACCCTTGGTTTGTCGAGTGGCTTGTCGAGCGTTGACAACTGCATCGGCGCGTTTGAGTTGGGCTCGTCTGGCGGCGGGCGGTAGTAGACGATGTTGAGAATCGTCAAGCTTCATGTTGATGATGGTACTGCGGGCATGCTGGGTGAACAAATCATGAGCAACGTCCTCAAGGAACGGAGAAGATGGATATTAGGGCTAAAACTCACTAGCTTGTTCATGCCTTTGCAGACATCGTACATGGACTCGCTTGAAGGAGCCATCTTGATATCAGGTGAAAGGGAAGGGGAGAGCTGTAAAGATATGCACATTAGGACCGCAACTTCAGAGAGAATCAGATGGACACTCACAACTCGAGCCATTTTCATGGGTCTCTTTCCCTTGTCTCTGATGCTCAACATGCCCTCGGCTTCAGCCTCGTCATCCCCGTCATCGCTGGTAGGCGAGACCATCCTTCTCTTTCCCTTCTCCCGGGTCGGGGGGATGGGAGTCATGAGCAGATCCTGATCATTCGGTACAAGAACAGAATCAACTTCGTCTCCTTCTGCGTCCATACCGTCTGATGTCGGATAGGTGGTGCGTTGATCAATGTCGATAAGCGTATCGCGTACTTGGTCGATCTCGCCATCATCCTCCGAGTCTGTGCCTGTGTCCGTGTCCGTGAGCTCGGACATTGACGGGGCGCGATAACGCATGGTCGGTCCAGCCGATACACGTCTCGCTTTGGGCGTTCTGGGCGAATCATGGGACGCCGCTTTGCTTGATTGTGAGGATGACGAAGAGGAAGAAGGAAGCGGGCCAGCCTTTTCCATTCGTTGGGAAAAGGGAACCATCCGCGCTTTCATGGGGAAAGAGAGGTAGGCGGCAGGAGTCGGCGTGTCGGGCGGAGAACAGATCCAGCTTTCGTCAGAGTCCGACGCGGACGCGGACACAGAGGCAGAAGCAGGCGACGACCCGCGTCGCACAGCTTTCGGCGCTCCGGGCGCAATTTGTGCGTGTGCTGGTGCTAAGCCCATTCCGAGTTGCCGTGGCGGAGGCATCGCGGCGGTGAGCCGTGCGCTGTGAGACTATGGGCAGTGGCTATGAGTCGGTGTGTGAATGGCAAGTGACAAATGATAATGACGATTGGGGCTGAACAGAAGACTAAGGCAACAAGCAAAGATCGACAGAGAGAGAAGAGAGAGAAGACGAAAGCTGTGCTATGCTAGCGAGAGAGAGACTATAATGACAAGGGACGGAATGTGACTATGAATGTGAATAGCTACAGCCCACAGCCTGCAGGTCAAAAAGTGACAAAGTGCAGGAGTGACAGAGAATGATTTAAATGAGGTACTAAGGGTTTCACCTTGCACAGAATAGCCAAAAGGGGCAAAACGCGTCGCCCAGAAGTGGTGATAAAGAGATTATGCAGGATGAGATTGCCGAGATTTCAAGAGACAGACGCGGGTACTGCAAGTAGCGACTCACCCTTTCTCTGCGAGTACGAGTAGGCAAATAGCTAAACAGACACCGTCGTCGTTGATACAGATCCTGGTAGAGTAGAGTAGAGGCGAGGGAGTAGTGATGATCTGCGTCTCTGATCCTCGCGATAGAATGGGGAGATGGAGCAACGGTGACATGGTGAAACACCCCAGCCTCTTTGTCGATTTTCGCTCATTCAGAGAGAAGAAATCACTAGCCAATGATAGCGAGTATAGCTATACCCACGGACGCGATGATATTGGGTGAAACAGAGACATGGACTCACCACGCACTTATACCTCCAGCCCACTATCATACCTGTGTCCAACAACATGGACACACATTCAGTCCTACTGACGACGAGCGGATGCAGTCTCCATATGCCTTCGGACATGACGCGTTATCGCTATCAGGCCACAAATACTATTCCGACCGTGTGTCGTAGGTAATAATCCATGTACAAGCACGAGAGAGCCACATGCCATGTTCAAAGGCCTCCGATCCAAAGCCATTCATGAGACTACATTACCCATTATCTCTAACAGACCAATCTAGATGGTCTTCTCGACCATAGTGATACCCTCCTCCTTCTCCAATCGCTCGCGGAACAAAGCGCAAGTCTGAGATGAAAGCAAGATCGTCAACATTCAACCTCCGTACCACTGTACTGCACACAATCGTCACTCACCTCCTCGTCGTAAGGCACGTGAACACCGGGCTTGTTGAGCTTGCCCTCGAGCAAGAACTGCACGGCCATACCGCATGGGACCTGCGCATCGGAGAAGTACATCAGCATAAGTCTCTAACGAACTGTGTAGCACGCCGGCACTCACACCGACGAGCTTGGCCATCGCCTGGTGGCCACCGTTCCTGTCACCGTACGCCTCGAGCGATGAGGTGATGGTTTGCTATACACTGAATTAGTAGCTGTAACCATAGTATAAAGAGGTGGCTCACCTCGGATCCATCGGCGTTGACGATCTCAAAGGTGTGTTGGAGGAGGACAATGTCGACTTCACCCTCCTGGAACTGGCACTTCTCCTCGAGCAAAGCGCTGAGGGCGCGCATGACCGAAGTGCGGGGAGCGACCTTGGCGTCGGAGAAGAGACCGAGCTCGCGAGACTTGGACAAGAGGATCTTGCTGTCCTTCTGCCATGAGGGGAGAGTCTTGAGCTTCTCAATGACGGCACTGAAGCGATACACATTAGTCACTGCTGCATGATCCTGTACTTCACACTTACGCCTCGTTGGCCTCGGAACCGGCGAGCTTGGCAATGAGCTCAACCCAGGTGATAGGTGCAGCGTCCTTGCTCAAGTAGTCCTGAGAGGCGTCGTCGAGAAGGCCGATCTCCTTCCAGGCAGTGATGACCTCGGGGAAGCCAGCGTATCGCATAGTGCCTCGGACCAAGTTCTCACAGTCCTTGAGGCCGTAGAACTCCTTGAAGGTGGACGAGTCTCGGTTGGGGTAGCAGACGAGGTTGTATGCGGGAGAGAAGTAGTATGGCTTGGCAGAAGCCCTAAAAGTCAGCTCGGTCGGATAGCGTTCTCACTCACATCAAGTCCTTGCCGGCCACGTCGGCAACTTTGCCGTCCTTCAAGAAGCGACCGTCGTTGTTGAGGGCCATGAGGACACCGGCGGGGGACCAGGAGAACTTGTAGCCAAGAGCGTTGTTGGACGCTGAGGGCTCAGGGAGACCACCACAGTAGCTGTAGAAGCTCTTGACCTTGCCACCAGCCTGGTGGACCTCGTGGATGGTCTTGATAGCCCAAAGGTGGTCGACTCCAGGGTCAACACCGATCTCGTTGAAGCAGACAAGGCCAGCGTCGATGAACTTCTGCTCCAAGGCGCGCATCTGGGGGTTGACGTAAGAAGTGGTGACGACGTGGACCTTTGCCTGGAGAGCGGCCTCCATGACGGCAGCGTGGTAGGTGTAAGGCACCAAGCTGACGACGACATCGTGGCCCTTGATCGCCTGGAGGAGGGAGTCGGGAGAGCCGACGTCGACGGACAGAGGAGTAGTGTTGGGGAGACCCTCAGCAAGACGCTCGGCAGTGGCGAAAGTGCGGCAAGCGACGGTGAGTTCGTGGCCGTGACGAGTGATGTACTCGGCGGCAGGTGGGGCGACGAGACCGCTACCGAGGAGAAGAACCTTCTTCTTGGTGGTCTTGGGGGCCTCAGACTTGCCGGGACGGACACCGCTGAACTTGGGAAGAACGTTGACACCGTCCTCAAGCATAGCACGGCCGAACTCGGGGATAGTGAAAGCGGCACGGTGGACGTCGGAGTTGTAGTACCTGGTCTCGGGAACGGCACGGCGGGGGACGGTGACATCGCAGTTGGCGTCCTTGCTGCAGACCAAGATACCGATCTGGCCGGCAGGGTAGGTGGGGATGGTGGTGAAGCCGTACTTGACGACGGGGAAGAGCTTCTTGCAGGTCTCGGTGATCTCCTTGATCAAAGGCAAGTGGAGCCAGAGGTTCTCGGCCTGAGTGGATACGTGGCCGTTCTCCTTGAGGGCCTCCTTGAGGAGCTGGAAGTATGGGGGCTTGAAGAGCGCCTCGGCGGGGCCGACGGGGTCGGAAGAGTCGGTGATGATGACATCGTACTCGTTCTTGTGCTCGGGGAGGAAGACGAAGCCGTCGCCGATGTGGACCTCGACACGGGAGTCAGAGTAGCAAGAAGACATGATGGGGAGCCATTGCTTGGACACGCGGATGACGGCCTTGAGCAGAGTATCAGAATCATTGCTTCGTGTCTAGTATCAGTGAGTACACTTACCTCGTCAATGTCACAAAGGGTGACCTTCTTGACCGACTTGTGTTTGAGGACCTCACGGATGACACCGCCGTCACCACCGCCGATGACAAGGACGTTCTCGGGGTTGGGGTGGGATGCCATGGGAAGGTGCGCGATCATCTCCTGGTAGCTGTGGCCGTTGTCAGTCACGTGTGTCGGCGAGTTTAGCGAGGAAAGGGACATACGAGAACTCATCACGCTCAGTGCATTGGATAACACCGTCAAGGACGAGGACATTGCCGAAGGTCTCAGACTCGAAGACGAGGACGTCCTAGTCGCGGACCATCAGCTGGCAGGTCATCAGATGGAAAGGTGTGGGGCTTACTTGGAAGAGAGACTTTTCGGTGTGGAGAATCTCCTTGACCCTGCGATGATGTTTGGTTAGCTCCGCGATCGATGCTTATCACGTCGATGGATGTGATGAAGCGGCAGCCTCACTTGAGGGTCATGGCCATACCTATCGCTGAGCGTTAGCCTTTTGTACCATGTCTCATGAAGTACTAAAAGCTCACCAGGCCATTGGGTGTTGATCTCCCTGAACCAACCGTCTATCATCGAAGGACATCAGCTGAGGCATCATGTTGTGGAGTTATGATGACTCACCAACGACGTTAGGGTGAGAAAGAGTGGCTGACATTGTGGATATGTCTTTTGTGCTGTGTATGTTATCGGAAGAAGAGGAAGAGTAGAGAGCAGATGTTGAATGAAGCGATAATGAGCGAGGCAAAGGCAGAGAGAGGGGTTCAAAGGAAATGGAAATTCCTGCCAGGATTTCCTTTCATACGGACATTCAGCACATGTCCGCTCGTCACCGTACAGATGGATGGTCGGACTGAGCCGACCTGCTCTCTCGACTCGGATTCTACGGTGTAAGCCGATGCACCATATCCCTAATTCTAATCGCATGCACGGGAATCATTCCGACTACCCGTCGCTTTACGCCGACTGCTCCAGTGACTGGTGACAAGTGACATTATAACAACAATGCATCAAGCGAGAAACTATGATAACCCAAGTATCCCAGGATTGTACTGAATCCAAATCTACGGTTCTAACTAGCATTGATACCCACAAACTGCTCGCTGAGACTTTGCAGCTCCTCCCAAACTGCTCCGTTACCCAGCACGTCCTTCATCTCCTGCATGATCACTCCTTGACCGTCCATCATCGAGTTCTCGGCGTCGGGGAGACCGTCTGGTCCCTTGAGCGTTATAGCGAAGCAGTCGCCTGTGAACTCGTACAGCGTTCGCACCAATAATGGTTCTGAAATAGCGTCCAATCGCGGTCTTCGGATATGTGAGAAGAGCTTCGTAGGCTGCAGGTTCCAGCGGTGCTTGGCCAAGATAGTATGCAAGAATGCGGGTGCAGGGTGGTACGAAGGGTCGTGTTTGGCCGATGCAGGAGTCAGACCCCACTGAATCATAGAGTGACCGCAGAAATCCAACGAGCTTTCTCCCCCTTGAGTCTGGTACCCTCCAGCAGATGCGAAGATCTTCGGTGCTTGCTGGTAAGGCAGTCCCAAGGCATAGAAAGAGTATCGGAAGGTGTCCTTGTCACCGTAAGAAAGGTGGCCGTACATCTCTGGGTTCTGCATCATGTGGTTGGACAGGTGTAGAATGGCCAAGTTGAGACCGTTGTTACCGCGCTTGTTAAAGATGAGCTGACCGGCTTCTGCTGGCCAGTGGTCGTCGGTACAGTGTCTTCCGAGGATCCGGAAAATAGCATTATCGGCTGTACCAAAAGACTCGTCAGCTTGACCCTCTACATTCGAGGCGTTCAGGCAACTCACGATGATCCTTGTTGAGATCAGCCCAGAAGACACTGCCACTCTGCTTGTACTCCACACTGTCAAAAAGTTCCCTAGGGTCGGCCAGAGGGATATTGTCGCTGTCCATGTAGATGAACTCGGTGAAAGGGGTAGTGAGGAAGGCGATATTCTTGATGAGCCAGCTCTTGCCATCAGGTCTTTTCCCGTCGACCTCGACGAGTTGCACATCGAATTCGTGCTCGAGCTCAGCGCGAGCGACAGGGTCCTGCATTTCGTCGGGGAAGTGGTAAACCTCGATTGGAAGAGTGGAGTGGAGCACTTTTCGGAGCATGTGTAGCGAGAGCTTCAGGCGTGCAAGGGTTTTCTGCGAGGACACATCGTCAGCACCGTCAAGAAGGCTTCAGACTTCGCGTCAATAGCTACTCACGCCCTCTCCGCCGGTAAAGATGATACCACGCCTGTTCTCAACCGGCACATTTGCCTCCAGAGACTTGTCCCATACGAGCTTTCCGCCGTCGCGCTCGACACCGCGTAAGTAGTCGACCATCTTACTCCTGTATCGGCGGATCTCGGTCGGACCGATCTGCTCCCATTGTTCAGGCTTACCATCGTGCTGCATGCAACGTCAGCTAGGTTGCGCCAAGAAGGCTGGAATGACTCACGAAGAAGTAGGTGTTTCGGGCATATGTGTAGAATGGGCATGCATGTCGGCTGGGGAGCTCGGCTTCCCACTGATGCAGGGCTGGTCGAGAAAGGAGGTATGAGAGACGCGCCTCGAGCGTGAGAGGGATACTGAGGTGGTCCGGCAGACCGCCGCTCGCTTCCGGGATGTGTTTTGTGGACAGATCCGTGGAGATGTAGTTTGACGAAAAGTAGGATGAGACTGATTCGCGATGATGGTGGGCGAAAGGCAGGGTGATGATCGCCAGTATACCGAGGACGATGAAGGCCTGTACGGGGCGGAATCGGAATCGCGGTGATGCTGTCATTGGTGATTTTCGTAGATAGCCAGATGAAGGTGAGCCGTCACTTGACGTTGGCGAGAGTGGGAGCGGGTGATATGCGATGGGGGTGGAAGGTGCCATGGTGGGCAACGCGGTTATGATTGAAAGTGATGGAACGCGGAACAATCAACAACAAAAGGATTCGCTCCAAGAGTACACTGATGTGTGTGATGCAAGATGAAACGGGAAGTGGTCCGTGCGCTGATCCGTTCAACGGCGTAGCGCTAAAACAGGTGCGTGAAGCAGGGGCAGCTCGCGGAGCTGTAGAAGAGTATCGCCAACAGCAAAGTAGAGGGTGAAGAGCAGGGGAGAAGCGTGCGCTTGCGCTAGCTGATTTATCAGTTATAGTGATAGAGTGGATCGCAGATCAGTATTGCTCGATGTCTTTTGGGTGAATCAAAAAAATCAAGAGTGGTGATGAGAACAATTCATTCCCATCCACAAAAGGCTATATATGATTCACGCCGGACTGAATCGATGGCGCCTGTAGTATCCTGCACGGTGATCCGACGAGCTACGCACCGAGTTGGTGCGCATACAGAGGGACCCGGGTCTGAGTGAGTTTGAGCCAGTGAGGACCCTCTTGATCCGGATTGTACGGCATGCTCTTGTACTGCACGTACGGTCTTAACGAGCCGAGCTGAGCCAAGCGGTAAGGTGAAGCAGAGCGTATACGTACCCGCATTCACTGAAATTTGTTCATGTCTCGGACGAGCCGTGCCAGTTGAGACACGAGCTAGCGAGAGGGAGTCGTGCGAGTGCGAACGACGAGCAGTGACTGTGCGGGGTCGAGCCTAGCATCCGGTGGTGCCTGTTGAAATGCGACCCTGAAAAAGGCATGATGAACAATGAACGATGAAGACTGAATGGGCCCAGTGATACACCAGCCCCGTACTCAGTCTCATCCTCATGTATCAGCTGTGGCTGCCTCTTTCGTGGATGGCTGCTCGCTCTCGACATCGTCCTTACGCTATGCTTGCGCGATGCACATTACCCACCCTTCTTAGGCGTCCGCCCTCGCACGCGGGATCTTTAGGATTGCAATGGTAGTACTACCGAAAAAGCAAAAAACGAAAAAAGCGGGAAGCGACCCCGGTTTATAACCTCTCGTAAGTACCCTAACCACCCTGCGTACCACGCTACAACAGCTGAGCCGCTGACGAATCTCGGTCCTGCCCAAAGAGGCATGTCATCTACTTCACGTACCACAGTTACGACCGCGTTCCGAGACACCTGCATACTCTCATCCCCCACGTTGCACGGCGAGGCACAAGTGACCAAGTGGTTGTACCACTCTTCCGTACCCTTACTTTACAATGAAAAATCTGACTGCCATTTTGCTTGCAAAAGCAGAAGCGAACTACTCATAGATGCTGGCATCGATGGCTATTGTACCTGAAACACAGTACCATGAGCTCCTGCATAAATCATGAGACATTCAGGATGCATGTACTCTGCCAGTAGCAGCCTCTTTTGCATCCGTACGCCGGGTTGTGCATGGTAGAAGAGGTTGGCAGCAGTCGGAATCGGCTCAGTGCGCGGTGGAGGCCATCAGCAGAGTGTGTCTATCCTTTTGAATGCATTTTTCAGATCATCCTTGGTATTGTGATCAAACCAACGCTCACACAGACAAGCACCAGTGACCGGAGACAAGCATCACTGCGACAGTCTTGAACCAGCTCACTCGAGGAATGAGCATGACGAGTCGGCAGCCAAACAGCACAGTATAGCGGCCCGTTTCACTTCCAGACGTACTCTCGCGGCGAGCGCCATGGCACCATCACCGCTCAAAACGCTCACCTTGGTCCTGCACAGGCCACGCTTCCTCCTCGTGCTCATCCTCTTTCCCCTCCTGGCAGGCTTACTTCATCGATGGTCCGGCTCTGCAGCACCCGCTCAGCCGATCAAGTTCAAAAGCGCTACCAGCGGCGGCTCTTGGGAAAAGCTAGCGAGCCAAGGCTCCCACAGCGCTGATGAGTGGGCAGAGGCAGGAGATAGTACTTGGCGCGGAGCGGGGGGCTGGCTCGGATGGAACAAGGACGACAACAAGAAGAAGACTCTGCTGATCACTGGTGGTGCGGGCCAATTGGGTAAGTCACTTTCAGTCACTTCAGTCTCTTTTCATTCGTTGCTGATCGTCCATCACAGGTCAATCTCTCTTACCATTGCTCGAAGCCGAGTACACTGTCCACATCCTTGATATTGCTCCTCGACCAACTCACCTTCCTAAATCAATCAAATATCACCGCGGCTCCGTCCTGCCGTCTAGCAACTCCCTCTCCTCCCTCTTCTCCTCCACAGCATTCGACGGCATCATCCACCTTGCAGCGGTTTCTCTCGATACATGGTGCGAGCCCAAAGAAGCTCATTGTCGCGAGGTCAATGCGGGAGGTACAAAGGCCGTTGTCGAGCAGGTCGAACGCACCATCACGAAGAAGCGTGGACGCCTGCTCGGAGCCAACGGGAAGATACCTTGGGTCATCCTGGCGTCGTCGATGGACGTTTATGGGACCGATGCTCTCGATGAAGAATCGCCAAGAGAGCCTGTCACAGCCTTGGGCCGGACAAAGCTCAAGGCTGAACGTGCTCTGGAAAGTGCGGTCGAGAGGTTCACGATGGACGTCAGCGACGACCCAGTCAGCCTCCAAGGCATGATTGTACGTTTTCCGGAGGTCTACGGCTACCCCACAGCACAATCAATCCCCTTCACATTCACTTCTTCCCTCTTCACCAACGCCCTCACCTCGCTGCCCATCCAGTACTGTTCCGACACCGATCCTCGCGACTACATACACGTCAACGACGCCACGGACGGTCTTATGAAAGCCATATCACGTATGGAGATGCGCGCGGCAGTCGATCTCGTCACACCGCTCGAGACTGTCAACTTGGTATCCGGTAGACAGTGGTCCGACGAACAAGTCGTCGACCTCGTTCGCGTCCAGACTCAGTCAATGAGCCCAGTTCGAGATCTCGGCGAGCACCGTGCCCCTCCTTCAGCCGTATATTCAGCGGATAAGGCGAAGACCCTACTTGACTGGGAGGCAAAGATCACTCTGCCCGTGGGTGTCGGCTTGGCAATCATCACTCTTTCCGAGGAAATCGCCCAGTATTCCACCGAGTTCCTGGCGGATCACTGCGCTCCTTCCGCCGAATTTCCGTCGCCAGACGGTTCGGTCGCTACCGCGTTCGTCGAAGATGAGCGGAACAAGGAACTGACCAAGCTGGACGGATGTACGGTCAATATGGCATTCGATCACGATGGCTGGCTCCATCACGTCAAATGTGAGGATGGCAAGCACTGTACTGCCGACGGGGACAAGGTCACAGCAATGAATTGGAATCAGAGCGTTTTCATTGTCCGCAAGATCATCACACCAACACAATCACCACGCACTGTAAGAGTGATGTTCGAAGAAGAGCAGGGGATGGGCTTCTTGGGCTTCAAGAACGGGCAAAGCAGCGCAGAATTGGGCATCGGATTAGAGCTCTTCAAGCAGCCTGGTCAGGACGTGCAGACTGAATTTGAGGTCGAGGTGAGTTTGCTCATACGAGTGACACGCTGACGACAGGTTCAACATGATGCTTCGTACCTCCGATTGTTGGTTCCAGAGACCGACAGCCAGCTACATGCAGTCTCCAACGCTACGGATGAGTCGACATGGTTCACCCTTGAGCCAACGTCGCGGTGGATCATGCCTCATTTCGACATGCGTATGACTGTGCTGTGCTGTCCATCAGAGGGAGACTGGCCATTATTGCTCGATGACTGTGAGTGGTAGTTTTTGCGACAAACGCTGACAGCCAGACGAATCTGCCGATATGCGATTTGGTTCCACGGGCCAGATACCCTTCAACTCCTCTCGAAGATCACATCTCTGCCATCGCGCGGAGCAGGCAGTTCGATACAACTATGCTCGACTGTCAGCGGCTCGCGACACCATTGACAAGGTGACAAGCGGCGTTAACTCCGTCTTTCATGACAATGCCGCTCCTATCACTAGGCCAAGGCCTCACGAGTGGGCGCTAAAACCATTACCAGCGTGCTGGAACGATTGCGACAGTCCCACTGTATGTGTGCAGACTGGCGACTGCAAGTGTGTTCAGGCAGATCATTGTCATGCTCGTCGAGAAAGTCCACTCTTATCTCTATTCCCTGCATCACCAGAAGGCGACTTGGGCGCTGGCAAATCGCATCTCGGCGCGTTGGCTGGGTTTACTCCCGTCCTCACCAAAGCGGTTGGCAAAACCGACTGGCGCGACGTTCTCCTTCCCGCAGCTCGCGAAATGCTTGTCGCCAATCCCGACTTCATGAAAGTGCATGTCGCAGACGGGTACGAGGGACAAGAAGCGATCGAAAGTGCCGATTGCCACAAGCTCCAGACGACCCATTGCTTTTCCGCCGACAGCATCCTGTACAGAGCGCTACGACATATCTCCGTTCCGGCACAAGAAGCTGATCTCATCGTCCTTCCCGTCTACCAACACTGTACGGGCGCAGAGTACTTGCTGCACGATGTGATGCATCATGCCTCGCAGACCATCCCTGGTGTTAGAAGCGGCGAGAAAACTGTAGCGGTGGTGTTGACGCATGATTGGGGAGTCTGCATTTCCTTCGCATGGTAAGTTGAGCACAGCCTATGCTTGCAGGAAATAAGAGCTGACATAGCTTGCTCGCAGGGAGATCTGGTCCGCGCGTGACAAGAACACACTGTACCCCGATGGGCTCCTGGACAACCTCCTCGTCTGGTCCGTGATGGGCGACTATGACTCGCCTTGCTATCGACCCCACCAGGACGTTGTCATCCCTGCGAGAACATGTCGATCGTATACTCTCCGCGACACTTTCCCCGACGTAGAACACATCAAGCCGATGAGAGAAAGACCGAACCTCCTCACTTGGTCTGGGACGTACTGGGGTACCGGCAAGAGCGAGCGATTACGGCTCACATGCGAGAGAGGCGGCGCTGGCGCTAGAGAGCTGATCAAAGGCAAAGGGGCGCAAAGCAACTTTGAGAGTTGGGACTATATGAACGATCTGAACAACGCGCGATTCTGCCCTCAGCCTCGAGGCATAGCGGGTGAGTCTTGGTCGTGTCCCCTGGTTATACGCTGCTCTCATGCATATCGAGCTGACGTTTGCTACCCTTTCTAGGCTGGTCACCACGAACGAACGACGCGATATTCGCAGGCTGCATCCCCGTGCTCATTGCCGAAGGGACGCATTATCCCTTCGCGACGATGCTCGACTGGTCCAAGTTCTCCGTCCGCGTCGCGCCCACTGAACTGGACAGGATCGAGGAGATCCTAGCCGCGATCCCACTTAGTAAAGTGGAGGAGCTGCAAGCGAATCTGGTCAGTGTGCGGGAAGCGTTCTTGTATTCCACCGATGAAGAGCCGGAAGAGGAACTGCAGAGGAAAGGACCCATGTTCTTTGCTCTGCATGAAGCGGCTATGAGAGTTAAGACTAGGTATCCGCTCAAGCGCGAGTAGGGAGTGCGCCGAGCTAGACTGCACGATTGTAACGAGGCACAGATCACGTTGTATAGTATATTATAGCATAGAATGATTGACTTGATGATGCATTACATTGCAATGAGAATAAGCGCAACAGTGGTGTACTTGTATGACAGTACTTGTCGGCTAAATTGGGGTGCCGGCGCTTGCTTCCGCTTATCGCCCACTCGAGTACAACGTGCAAAGTGCCAAGCGCAAGCGTAAATCGAGGCGGACATAAGCGAGGTCCGATAAGCTCTTATCGTGGATTCTCGATACCGACTCGTCCTGACCAATGAGCAATATCAATTCCGGCCCCATCTTTTGGATCCGGGAGTAAGACGCTTCGTAGCGTATCCGGCGTTCGTGCACTCCCGCGTGGTGTACATACCTCCGACTGAGCCGGTTTGGGGTGGGCGCTGACGTGGGTGCAAGTGCACCCTTTTGCTTGTGCGACAGGCACTGTAATGAAGTGGACGACATGTATGACTTGGATCTACGACCAGATGAGAAACGGGTGACTGCGCGCGACGAATGTAGCTAGTACCCGCCAGGTCGGCATGGCTTATGAAATTGATCCCTCAGGAGAGGGGTTGAGCGGGGGCGGCTGATGACTTACGCCGTGGCGCTTTTAGCTAGATAGCCTGTAGCCTGTAGCCTGCCGTCCCGTAGTCCTGTAGTCCTGTACAGGGTTGTGGCCATCTCCGATAATACTGGAGATAAGAGATATTTGGCATTCCTCCCCACTTGGTTTGCAGAAGGCCTTACCACATCAAGTAGATTACGCACTACGCTCTACGCTCTACGCTCTGTACACCCCGAGCCGGTGAGCTGCAGATGTTTCCTCCGGCAGATCGATTCCCAAGCGCCTCATTCGCTGTACCTCGGTTAGTAGAAGTAGATTAATGAATCTGAGCTGGACACGCGAGCCAAAGGACCGGAAGAAGCTTCGCGGGCTTGCGGCTTCAGGCTTCAGGCTTCATGCTTCAGGCAGAAGCGAGGCTAGATAGAACGAGGCCGGGAATGGAGGGGTGTGTCATGCGTTATTCCCTGATCCCCCTAGCTCATGCGAGGCTTTATCAATAAGAATGTATATAAGCATCCCACTCTCTATCAGCTGCTCACAGGCCCCCTTCATCCACTGTTACACTTGTGCCGCTTGAAAAGATCCGCTTGTACTGTAAGCGCGATGCGGGCATTCTCTCTCACCCTCCTATCCCTCTTGGGCACAGCGTTCGCGCTGCCCTCGCCCAAGATCTCGTCCGTGCGCAAGCCGCACTACAGGCCGAACCGACGGGACATCATCACGAACGAAGTGAACGTCACTGCCTCGTCGCCCACGACGTCCGCGAGCAAAGACAATATCTGGATCTCACTCACCAACGACGAGGCAGCGTCCATCATCGAGTTCCTGCACAACCAGACCGACCTCAACTTGACTGCCGTCGACGACGCAGGCGCGTGGGATAACTCTATCACTGTCCTCGATCTCTTGCCCCCAAACAAGACCGAGGCGCTGGCGTACCTCGACGGATCAGGCTCCAAACCCAAGAGATGGGCGACGGCTAGCATGATCTTCGGCGCGACCGAAGAGCCCTATGCCCAGGAATACGTCGTCGGCCCCCTGCCCATCAGCGACAAGACCACCTACTACCCCAACACCTTTGGAACCCACGCCGACGAAGCAAAGATCAGGATCTACGATCTCGACGACAGCTAGTGAGTCACCAAGCAGTAGGAACAGCAGCTGATAATTAGTGATTTCCTCGTTAACACCTCGATGGGCATGAGCGACATCATCTCGGATCTGCTCAACGGTGAGTCAGCACTACCCTCTCAGCCAGACCAGTATGCTTACTCGTATCCTCTCGCAGCCACCATCGACTCGTCGGACGACCTCAACGAACAATTTGACATCTGGGGTATTGACCCTCTCTGGCACCAACCTGATGAGAACGGCAAGGACCGCGTCATCTACTGGGTGAGTGTCTCTCTGCTCGCTGCTAGTGGTGAAAGACATAGCTGACCTCTGTTTCCAGGTGCAATTCTGGCGATACCCCGACACGATCCAGATGGCCAACGGCTCCATCAACTTTGATGGCGAGACCTTGCTTCCTCAAGGCTTGTACATGCAATTCGACATCACGGGCCGTGACTCGTCCAAATGGGGTCTGATGGGTATTCTGTACGGGGACGAGTACTACACGTCCATCGACGAGTTCCGCTCTGCATGGGAGAAGGAAGACTTCATCAAGCTCAGCGTTGGCTATTCGGGAGACTGGCTGGGCTCGGACCAGGCTGGGGATGTGATGCCTTACGAAACTCAAGCTCCTCCTATGAACGTGCAGCCTGCTGGTCAAAGGTTCGCTGTCGATGAGGACAACAAGTATATCGAGTGGATGGACTTTACCTTCTACCTCACGTGAGTCGTACCCACCGGAAGTGACCCGCCTGCTCGCTGCGTCTGCTGACTGTCGTCGAACACAGCTTCACCCGAGACACCGGTATGAGGATCTACGATATCAAGTACAAGGGCGAGAGGATCATCTACGAGCTGGGCTTGCAGGAGGCTGTCGCACACTACGGTAAGTCTTCCCCCTTTGCACGGTGACATGGATGAATGCTAAAGCCTTGTCTTACAGCGGGCAAGTAAGTAGACCGAATTGGCGATAATTCCCAAAATATTAGCTGACTTGGTCAACCTGTAATAGCGATCCCGTCCAAAGCGGCACAGCGTACCTCGACACCTACTACGGCTTCGGTCCCTACGCCTTCTCCCAGATCCCTGGTTTTGACATGCCCCTCTACGCATACTGCATGAACACCAGCTTCCATGCGTCTGAGGTGTCCAAATCGCATCGATGTGGTATCTCCATATTTGAGGCGGACCAGAACTACCTTATCCAGCGTCACTCGAACGACCAGTACCTCTCCGCCACCAAGAACCTTGCTCTCACCGTGCGAAGCGTCTCTACTGTCGGTGAGTCGCGTCTTACTCGCGCTACTGTCGAGGGGCGTCGCTGACCGAGCTGTGAGCTACTCAGGTAACTACGACTACGACTTTGACTACAACTTCTACCTTGACGGATCCATTGAGACCATCGTCCGCGCCTCCGGATACATCCAATCTGCATTCTACGCCAACAACACCGAGTACGGGTACAAGATCCACGATGCGGTGAGTCCACTCGCTCCGTCTTCTGAACATGAATCAATCGAGCTGAATCTACCTTAGCTTTCTGGCTCTATGCACGACCACTCGCTCAACTTCAAAGTGGACTTTGACATCCTCGGCACTGAGAACACCCTAGTGAAGCACGTTGTCGAGCCCGTCGACGTCAAGTACAAGTGGAACAACCTTACTCGATCCACTATGCACCTGGTCCGCAAGGACGTCACTACCGAGGACGAGGGCAAGATGGTGAGTGGCCCTCCTTCCTAATCAGTCGACGTAGGAGAGTCCGAGACTGAGCGATTCTGTTCTACCAACTTAGAACTGGTCCGCCAACGGCAAAGAGCAGGTGGTCATTGTGAACAAGAACGAGACGAACAAGTACGGCGAGGAGAGGGGGTACAAGATCATGCCCAGCAGGGGAGGAGCGGGCATGCACCTGACCATCACCAACTCGAGCAACTTGCTCAACTCCCAGGGTGAGTCGCTGAGACTTGGACGCAGGGGCGTTGCTGATGTATACCTCTGGCCGTAGGCTTCGCCACGCACGCTTACTACGTGACCAAGAGGAAAGACTCTGAACTCCGTTCATCCAACGCATGGAACGACTACGATACCGCCAACCCACTTGTGGACTTTAGCAAGTTCTTCGACGGCGAGTCTATCGAGCAGGAGGATATGTAAGCCGACCGCTCTTCCATCAGATTCAGTCCGCTGATAGCACCCAGCGTCTTGTGGTTCAACTTGGGCATGCACCACGTCCCCCACACTGGTGACTTGCCTAACGTGAGCTTCTACACTAGTTAAAATACTGCGTGTCGTGCCGGCTGACCGTATTGTTCGTGCGTGTAGACGGTGTTCACCACGGCTCAAGGCGGAATGATCATTACCCCGCACAACTACTTGCTCTCCGACCCCTCTCGCCAGGCCACACAGCAGATCAGGATCGACTACACCAACGACAACGTCACCGACGTCTACACGTTCGGCAGTCAGGCGGCTACGGGCGATGTGGAGCTGTCGGAGCTTGCTTGGGACCCGTACTCGTACTACGGAGATGTTGCCGTCAGGAAGTTCCCGTATGACCGTGAGTCACGCTTTGTATTCAGGACTGCCTTTCATACTGCATGGTTGCTGATACGAATTGGCGTTGGACGATAGCTCAAAACCCATACAACGACAGTGAGCCTTTCTTCCTTTGCCGTGTGTCAAAGATCGTTGGACTGACGTCCGCTTCTCGCAGCCGAGTCGATCGTTTAAAAACGTACATAAGTACACAGGGCGAAGCAAAGAAAGTGAAAGCATCTACTATAATCATCCCGGGATGGGATCTGAAAAGCATGGACAGAAGTGGACAGTGTCATCGTATAATATGCAGTATGTATGCAACATGCAAAAGAAAGTATCAGGCATTGCCAACGTGCCACGGAAATTCGAGTAACCGGCTCGTTCACTCGTGCTAGGCGACGTGAATGCTTTTGTCTTTCCTTCTTCTTTCCTCGCTGAACCACTCCTTCATCCTACTTACCATCACATATCATTGCCCTAGCATATCTGACTCCTAGGCCGCTTGAACCCCGAAACGAGCCTGAATGACCATGAGAACGTTTGAAGACCTTCCGCAGGAATTGATGTGAGTGCGCGACATTGTCTGGCCGGCTTCCAGCCAACAGCGTACGCTGATCGTTCGCTTGGCCTTGGTCCATTGGGAACCTCCATAGCGAGAGAGTAGTGTACTCGATCGACAACGCACACGATCACCTCGCATTCAGCAAGATAAGCTACAACACGTGTAGAATTTATACTGAGGCAGTATACAAGTACCTCAGTTGTCGATTCGGGTTTGGGAAAGCAAGTCGAGATGCTCACGTCACTTGGAAAGCCTCGTTTCACATCATTCTTGATCATGCCAAGCACTGTAACGTCATCAACTGTCATCATGATGCCCGCTACAGTGAGTCTTGGGATAAGAGTACGTAGGTCGACTGCCTGTCTCCGCACTACCGACTGACGCATCTATACCTAAGGCCCGGTTGGCTACTGGCAACCGCCGTACCCCTCTATCGGACCCTTCACCTTCCCGTAAGCATATACTTAGCCGAACTTCCACAAGCTGAGAATGTTTGACAGGAAGATGGACGATCGGAATTATGACCTCCATCACCACCTCGACTCGACAGGCTTCGTTTCCATCGAAGCGTTCATCAACGGATCGTTCCTAGCCGTCCCACCGAGATACGATAATGTCGAGGACTTCATCAACGACCTTGAAAAGGCTGATTATGTGGAAAGGTACTCTAAAAAAGACCTACACTGGTGGAATGACAATGAGGGCTGCATCCACTTGGCCCACCATCCACCCATGTCTTCGGCCTTCTGTACTCAACCGCCCACCGCTA
Organism: Cryptococcus sp. GC_Crypt_5; assembly: GCA_026538355.1. Taxonomy (NCBI): domain Eukaryota; kingdom Fungi; phylum Basidiomycota; class Tremellomycetes; order Tremellales; family Cryptococcaceae; genus Cryptococcus; species Cryptococcus sp. GC_Crypt_5. Next base: position 42,456 of record JALPBZ010000134.1, read on the forward strand.
CTATCAGATTCGTATTCGCCCTCCCGTCTTGGGCTGTTCATGAACCCACGACCACCGAAGAGATCGAGGTTGCAGAAGAGCGGGAATTTTACGGGAATATCGGCATCACGATAGAGAACGAAAACGGGGTTGTGGTTGATGATGTGATCAGTGCTCTTCTCGACTGGTACGTTCTAGCGTCATCTTACAAGCTCGCGAGAGGCTCACGTAAGTGACAAAGGGTGCGCAGGAAGCCGAATGACGACCAAACGTATCTGGTAGAAATGTTTTTGGCTTTGCCTGTCTCGCGAATTCTCAGGAAGGAGGATTATGCGTTGATTTGGTGGTTGCACAAGGGAGCGCAAGAGAAGGATGAATTGACAGCTCCGTACGTCTCAGTCTCGCATCCCCCGCGGAACTCGGCTCTGACGATTGGTTCTCCTCAGCATATACAAGCCCAACTACTTTGGCGATCGCGTTCCAGGAATGCGACTGGTTCGTAGTAAGCAGTGCATGACCCTGCAGTTGAAGCCCGATTGGGATTGGTGGGTGGGAGGATGTAGACTTCGAAGTCAGTGTTTCCGCCACGACCTGCCTAATTCGTCGTAGTCGTAGTCAGTTGTACCATGCAAGGTGACTTATTACATTCATGCGGTTCGTGCTGATGCACCGCTATGATTTCTGTTGCGTCTTCCTCTCAAAGGACACCCGGCGGACGAACGCGATCCGTTTCTTGATGAATCGTGCCGCAGTGGCAGTCGACCTGACGACAGAGACTAGATCCTCTTGTACAGGCTGAAGTGAACGCAATGCATATCGAAGAATGATATAGCGACGGTCAGGAAGCATCCCCCCATGATATGTGGGATGGGACCAGCCCGTATATACATTTTGTATGCGATTGTCCTGACAGTACAACAGCGTACACCTAGTACCAACACATGCTGTAACACAGCTCACCAGGAGCTTAACATATGGCATATCAGTTGAGCACAGCTCAAAAACCAAAATGCTCATCCTCAAACTCGACCCCGCCCACCGCGCGGGACTTGTACCTCTCAATCCCCCTCACCGCCTCTCTGACATCGTCAACCATCGCCTGGGGTCCACAGGCAGTAACGCACATCCCACTAGCGTCTACCATCGTTCTGCCGTATCTCGCTATAGTCTCGTCGGCGATTGTCGAGATGAGTAATGTGAAATCTGGTCGACAGGGAATGACTGAGATGGACGATAGGGGCGTGTCGCGCTTGTGCTTTGCTGAAAGCGAGAGGGCTGTTGCGGTCGATGAGGAAGATGCGTTTCGCTGGAGATAGGCGTACTTCTCTTTCTCCGCTTCTGAGACCTCGGTATATTCTTGTTTTGGATCCGCAAAAGGGTTATCGGGTTGAGGGGGAGATAAGAGGCTCAGAGGTGAACTTGCGGGACAACGAGTGACGAAGACTTGGACTCGTAAGGCCATGGGAGACGCTACATCCTCTCCTCTCCTTCTGCCTTCCAGACATTCCGCCTTTAACGCCTTAGCTTGCTCAATGAGGTCTGTCAACGTGGGCATGAACGGCTTCGCTGCGTCTTCGCTTCGCACGACCCATACCAGATCGACCGTCCTTGCGCGCACTACGCCAGTATGTGCTCGCGTGACTAGGTCGTGTGCGAGAGCCAAAGCGTGCGTTATGCCTGATCCCCCAGCGACAAAGACCGTTGACGAAAATGACGGGAGCAGCGTATTGCCTAGACCGCCATACGGTCCTTCGAGGATAACCATCACGTTCCGTTTTTCAGATGCGCCCGCTTCTGTATCGTCGCCCTGCGCGAGGTTATAAAGTCCTTTGGTCCAATCCCCAGCCTTTTTGCACATCAAGACCATACCCTCTCCATCTGGCGCCGACGCAATGGTGAATGGATGAGCTTCGAAGCCATACGGAAAGCCTAAGGCAGGTACGCGCAAGCGCACATGCTGTCCTGCCCGCCAGCCTGATCGGAGAGCAGGGATAGTGACCATGGTCGTAGCTGCGCCAGGTAGCGCGTTGATCTCTGCATGAGCGAGGCGTGTCTTGGTCAAGGAACCGATGATGGAAAGCAAGTAGACGATAAGGGCCGCGACACTGTGACTAGTAGTGAGTCACCATTCTCAGTAGAGTGGAAAGCCTTGCTCACCAGTATGGCACGGCGACAGAGACGTGGAAGCATAAGCCCGCCAAAAGTCCGATAATCCCAATGATGTGACATGCCTTGAACACGCCATACCAAGCCTTCCTGACCCAAGGTAACGAGCTGATGGCGATGAGGAGCAAAGAGCAAAAGGCGAGAATGCCACACACAGCCGTCTGTTTCTGGGAGTATTTCAAGAACGTGCCAGCTACCACCCATTTATGCACTATGGCAAGAGTCAGTGGAAGGTCTGCCGCGGTTCCGTTCCGAGGGACGTACCATAGGCGCCAGCATGGATCGTGGATGCAACGAACACCACTCGTCCGACGATCTTGTGGTAAATCTTAAGCCTCTCATAGCCTTTGCCCACGCATAGGCCAATGATGTTACCCCTCACACCCAGAGCGACCACAATGGGGATTTGCGCCATGGCGACGGTGCCCGAACGAAGGTAATCCGCACCATATCCTTTGCTCTTCGTTGTGAGGCTGAGATCGGATCTCCAAATGAGCGCGAAAGCGACGAACAAGATGTAGCTGACAATGAGGTATAGTTGAGCGAGATTGACGGACGACTTGAACACGCTAGGTAGGCGAGTGAAGGGGGTGAAGAGGAGGGAGGAGGAGCACGGTAAGTGCGTAAGAAGCGGTACGATGTGCGGAGGCGGATGGAGATGGGCTGCATCCATCCGGGAAGGCCTGGTGAGGCCCGGCTTGTCAAGCGGTGATGCGAGAGAAGTGGAGCAAGGACCAGTGAACGAAGGCGAGCGAGGAGGTTGGACCAGACTGGCGCCGCGCCGTAACCACCAGCCATCCCACAGCCCTCCGCCGCCGACGACACGTTGCCAGTCTGACGCCTTGTCATCGAAAGGATTTGACGATGCAGTATCACTTGACATATTGGTCCGACTGGCGAACAGGCGGGCGAGAAAACGAGGGTGAGCAATGATGGCGCAGAGGATAAGAAGACCAGCCAAGGCAAGGAGGAGCGTAAGCGGCGCGGAATCTGCAAGCGCAAGCCGTCAGTTGGGCAGCGGGCAGCTTGTTACTTGCTTGGACTCACCATCAAGATCCGTCTGCTCGGCCTGTTGCTCAGCAACGACCTTTGTCATATTAACGCTGCTAGAAGCAGCTGCTGTCGCCGATGCGACGACCGCAGAAGATGTGCTAGAGACGACGAACGTCTCGACGGCGCCTGTAGAGCCATAGAGAAGGTTGGCGATTGAGGGATTGCCCATGAGCGGCATAGCGGGTGGGAAGGTGTGGGGGTCGTGCACTCGCTGTAGTGAGATGAGGCGTGTAGGGAGGGAAGAGGGTGAAAAGAGCGTGTTCGAAAAGAGCGTTGAGCTTGAACCAAGAAATGACAGTCAATGCCGATATGCAATCTATCTCATACAGAGTCGTGAGATTGAAGGAGGACTACGCAGTGAGATGATGCATATTAGCGAACCCCAAAGATCGACGAGGAGTCAAGCATGAGATTGACAAAGCAGAGATGCGCTCACGGGACAATGACGATATCATGAAACCAAACGGGGTTGTCGATCAATGATCGCTGCACAGTAGTAATGCCAACAATCTACTTTAGGGTTGATTGACTTATTGTTGATAATCAACGACGATCACCCCCTTTGAAGGAGGGAGTCGGATTCGTGCCTGTGATGGATGATCACTGGAAGGAGAGATGGTGATTGGCCAAGTTGATTGAGCTGTCGATCATCCAGCGCCGTCCCGAGTTTCGAATGATAGTGAGTAGATGGACAGCACCCTGTCTTGATGGCAATCGTTGATTAGCGTCTGATTTCTGTCCAGCAGAAGCGATTACTATGTTGAAGCATTAAAAGCGAAACAAGGATCGAATAATAGATGCATAGGTATGACTGTGCTCGGTGTCAGTGTCAGATACAGTCTCAAACATGGGTACGAGGAACGAGCGGCAAGGGGCAGGGACGAAAATAGCTTACCACATATCCGACTCCCCTCCCACATCTGAGCTTCGCGTGCCGTTTCATCGCGCGTAAGCTCTATGAGGGGTGCATGGCACACGCAGAGCTGTAGAGCTGTACGAGTACTCGAGTATTCTGCCGATAACTACTTTGCAGCAATGCCGGCATGGAGAAGGTAACGTTTCATGTAAAGTTAATTGTTGAAAACACGATAACGTCGTTAGGGAAAACGACGCGTCGAACAACCACCACAAAACGAAGAGTCGTACACTCCGCTGTGTACATCTTCATCTATAAGATCTACATTGATAACAGTACAGACGACACTCCTCCATCAGATATCACCCCACTGTCCCACGGGGCCGGATAACCATCCGCCTCCCAGACGTCCTTCTGCATCCTCGGTGACATAGAAACAATCCTCCAACCTGACGCCGACTCCTCTGAGGCCCTTCACTTCAGGCGACGAGGCAGGGATGTAGACTCCCGGTTCGAGACTGAACACGTGCCCTGCCTGAACCGTCTTCTCGCCCACAGGTCCTTGCACGAGATAGGGCGCTTCGTGTCCTTCTAACCCGATTCCATGTCCGAGGCGATGCGTGAACAGGCTGAAATCAGGCTTGGACCCTGCCATATGCGCAGAACCGTATTTCGCCGTGATTACGGCCCGGGCTGCTTTGTCCAGCTCTCCCAATTGTGGTGGTGAGGTGATATCACTCGACTTGAGCAATTCGAACGGAGCGTACTGCGCCTGACGGACAGTCTCCCATAGCTCGATATGTTTCTGCGGAATCTTCGATTTCGGAAGAGCAAAGGTCTGTAACGCAAAACGACAGATTGAGCACGACTGATTTGCACGGCTGAATGGCCATTGAACATACCCTGGTAATGTCCGAAACGTACCCGCCCCACTTGCCACCTGCGTCTATCAAGATGAGATCTTCCTTACCTAGCGCTCGGTCCGTTCCCGATCCATGCGGAAGCGCCGCATTCTCTGCAACGGGACCGATTAGCCAGAGTCGCTCGGTAGTGTCCTTTGGCAGTGATGTACATACCTCCGAAGAGAACGAGACCTTCGCCTCCCACGAGTCCCGTGGCCGCCATCTCCTCTTCCAAAATTCGGCTAGTTTGCGACTCGGTGATACCGAAATACATCCTTCTTCTAGTCTGCCTAATAGCATGGAGGGTGAACTGCAGCGTCGTCAGCGTCTGTATGAAGCAAGCTGGTATAGACACTCACTTCATTGGCACACTGTAGTAAGTTGAGTTCTCTTGCATCCTTGCGCTCCCTGATAAGTCCGATTTCCGACTTCACTTCATCATCGGTTTCTTCTCGCAACACTTTCCTTAATCCGGCCGCAACGGCTTCTCGGACTTGACCATCTAGCACGAAGTCGACCTTGCCGATGTGTCGGTGCAAGACCTCGTAAGGGTTCTCGTCCTCTTTCCATTGTATGAACCGGGCACGTCCAGCGACTTCTTCTGGAAGACTGATGAGACTCGCTCGTAGAGCCTCGAAAGCCGGAGTGAGGAAAGTGATGTTGTCCGTTGGGTTTGGACCTATGACTACAAGGAATGGCCGCTCGGAGAGGTGCCAATCGGCAGAAGAGAAGCGGCCAAGAAAGTACGACGCTGAAGGCCCAGGTTCCGCTATCCATGCTGTTGAAGCGGGAAGAGCGGAGACTAGTGCTTCTATCCGCCCCGTATATGTGTTTTCAGGCGCATCGAGGAAAGACTTGCAGTTTCTGACCAGAGCCGGATGAAGTGGGTCCCAGGCAGCCCAGTTGAATGAATGACCTGGACCGAAATAGGCGAAGACTTGCATAAGTACGACAATGGCGGTGACAGCAATGATCACAATCTGTCCGACCCTGCGACTGGGATTGGATTGTTTCGGGTACTCCTGCAGAACGTGTAAGTGGATGGATGCAGTTCAATGACGATAGCGAAGGGATGTATGGTCTGTCGAACTTACTATGTGAGTTTCAGTCCACGACGAGGTCAACTCATACATCTTGCCGTCTTTCTCGACCCATTCGGGCGGCTGTCTCTGACCCAGAGGGTATATCGGTGACTGATACTCGTACATTTCAGATGATTTTGGCTCAGTCTCCTCTGGCCGTGGCCGGGAGTGCATAGTCTTCATCGACAAAGCCGGCGTGAAGGCCGAATGGGACAACGGCGTTGGCTTGGGTGTCGAAGCTTTCCGTCTAGTTGCATTTTCGTAGGCTGCCGCTGTCGAAGGATGAGATACCTGTTCTCGAAGGTGTGGTGGGACGCAGCTCAGCCCTGGCGAGCTCATCAGCGATGTATCCATTATGAGCGGGGTGGGAGAGGAAGATAAGCATAGGCTGACTTCACATAGTTCAATGTGATTGCATCATGTCTCGAGGTGAAAATAGCCGGATTGGGATTTGTCCGGGCGGCGGACTCGGAAGCAGCGTTATCCCCAGCATGGCGTCTCTGATCTACACTAAATCACTATAGCTTGATGAGTTGGCCTTGCAATCAACAGCTCACGCGGCTGCAATCGAGCAGCAATTTTACTCCTGAACAGTATTGATCGATGCATACATGTAAATCAAGACGCCGCCGGATCAAATTGACTACTTGACTACTGCCGATGCCGCGAGCACAAGACGCCCTTATGTATAATGTACAAAATCCTTTGACTTCTTGCTCCTTTTCTTATTCCCCACTCGCCTTCGAGATACGAACTGTCCTCGGTCCTAGCAATACATGAGTAGCTTATTCGACGTGCAAGTCATCACGGCTAAGGAGACACCATATCAGTCAGCGTCACGTCAAAAGCTTGATACGATCATGACTGTCGACTCACTCGTCGTTCCAGCGGACGGCCCATTGCAGCCAAGTCCAACGAGCCGACCAATTCCGCAGACGTTTCCCGTAGAGATACATGGGGACGGACAGGAGGAGAAGACCGCCTTCGATGGCTGCCATCTCACCATAGCCTGCAAGGTAGCCCTGGTTGTCGACCCAAGTGTTTGTGTAGAAACCAAGGACTGATTGCAAACAAATAGGTTGAATCAGCTTTTTGTACTGTGCAGCGAGACGACGGTCACATACCGAACCCAATGATGGCCTTGAATCCAAGGGTGGCAGTAACGACTTCGTCTGCTATAGGCTTGTAACAGTCGATCGAGTAGACCATCGTGATATTGGTCGCAGCGCAGACGTTGAAGTTGACGAGACTGATACCGATGCAGCCGACCATCCAGTGAGTCTTGTTATTGATACAGAGACCGTAAAGGATCAGAGATAGGGGCCCAGTGACGATCGGAATGAGCATGGCAGGGAGACGGTACTCTGGCTCTCGCACACCGTTGTTGCGCTTGGCGGCCATGTCGGCGAGTTTGTCACCCAACCAACCACCGGCAGGAATACCAAGCAAAGAGCCAATGAGCTAAATCGAACGCCGCTATGTCAGCACACTTCGGAGGTATGGAAATGCAATGCAAACATACCGCTCCAAAGAAGAGGAAACCAGTGTTTTGGGTGGAAAAGCCGAGAATCTGTTCGTATGCAGGAGCGACGTTGGAGGTAACAGCCACGAGGAAACCGATAGTGGCAGAGAACTGAAGCATGGAGAAGAAAACAGCGGGAAGGAGGACGATACCGAAAGGTCGAAGAAGCATTCGGAAGTATGACTCGGCGGTGTAAGTACCTGAGAAGAGGCGCATCTTCTGGGCATGCGTCTTGCGCTGGTGAATATCGGAAAGGACGGGCTTCTCGCCTTCGTGCCTTCCGCCGCCATGACCGTTGAGAAGCAAAGTGTTACGATTGAACATGGTCTCGGGATATGTGAAAATGACCAAAACATAGATAGCGCCCACGATAGCGATGTCGACGTAGTAGAAGTATCGCCATGAAGAAAGGTTCTGAGTGATTGTGCCGTCGATGATCAAGCCGAGAGCAGCACCGCAACTGAGGAAGACGTTGTAGTATGCCATGTATAAACCTATTTGCGCTCAGTTAGCACATGTAACCAGTGTCACATTTGACAGGCTGACCTCGTTCGTGAGCGAAGAATATGTCGGTGACTGTCAAAGCACCAAGACATTCACCGGCTCCGGAAGACAGACCCAAAACCATTCGGGCCGCCATCTCGGATCCGTAGCTCTTGGCGAACGCACACCAGAAGAGCGCCGCCAGATAGATGGTCAAAGCGATTACTGTGGTCCGCAGTGGTTAGCACGGGTCACCGGTTCACACAAAATGGTGAACGACGTACTGTACATGGGACGCCTACCCCACTTGGTGATGGCAGGCACCCAGAAGAAAAGTCCAACACCGTTACACAAAGCGGCGCCGCTGAACAGCTATTGCACCGATGTGTTTAGTCATGAACGACATCGACTATCTAACCTCGCAAAGTGAACTCACATAGGCTGTTTTGGAGATGTTGGCGGAATTGGGCAATCCATACCACTCAATGGCTTGCTGTACGATGGCGATCGAGGGACCGGCACCGGTGATGTTGCAGCAGAGTACTGCTGCGCATGACAGAGCTGCGAGGTACTGCTTGAAGGCGTACGAGTAGTTCAAGGGGTCGTCGGGGTGCTAAAGTTAAAAGCAAATCAGGCATGTGGAAAAGCGCTCATATCAATGTGAAACGCACATCTGAGGGTTGAGGTATCAAGACATGCTTGTTGGTCTCGTCGTAACCCTGGACGGTACCGAACTGTCTACCGGTGAATTCGACCTGGTGATTCGGGTCGGTCTGGCCTTGCTCGAGGTGTACGACATACGGCTTGAACTCGTTCCCTTGGCCAGCCTCGTCAGCAAATTTGCTTTCGTTGATCTGGTCGTGGTGGTCGGCCATGTTGGTGATGCACTTTCTCGTCTCTCGGTAATTAGTAAGCGTGAGCGATGCGTTGAAGCCAAGAAGACGGCGAGACGTGGTGACTGTCAACAGCTGCTACTTATGTTCGAGTGGTGCTCCATGATTTACGCGGTCCTCCGGACACCCCCGCTCCGCTTGTTGCGCTTGTCGGAAGATCTGGATGCATGACAGAAGCAGAATGTGGATGATGGCTTCCATCAGTGTCCAGAGCCGCAGCGGTGTCCACGGTAGAGAGTCGTAAAAGAACTTCCCACTTCCAGATCCCTGACTGCGACACGGCATTCCGGCTGTATTCGATGCGGGGCGTCGTCTGGGGTGGTAAGACATTGCGGCCACCTGATGGGGTCCCAGGTAAAATTCTCCACATTACGCAGTTCTGAGCATGGATCATGTGCCTGTGCCGATATGCAACAATGCCCATTCGCTGCGTCTATCGAATACTATATTGGGAACATGTCAATCGAGCGAAGCGGACGTGCGGCTATGTGACCGCCATTTCGCGGCCCCAATGTACTGGCCAGATAAGATAGTACGCCCAATGTTGCATACGTTACATTCAAGATGGTACGTAACCTAATAGATCTTTCGCCTTGCTGCAATCGAAGAAACCTCTATACGCATCGCCGTCAAGCCACCCTTCTCTGATCTTCGATTCAGGGTGGTATCGCTCTGCCAATTGCCGACTGGTCCAGCGCGTATTACCCTCTTGCGCTGTGCGGAGATTTGGCTCGACGATCCAAAACATTTCTGCGCCTTGCCATCCCTCGGACGTCAAGCCCAGTATCGCCGCTCTGGCGATGTTAGGCACGTACTGCGGGTGATCGCTCGGTCAGTCCATGACTCTGAATAAAACTGTAATGAGAACACCGTACGGTCCAGCCCCAACAATCATTGACGACTTGCCGCCCATCAACATTATCGCCGATAGGGGTCCATTGCGCTTGCAGATCGGAGCTGGCCGACGGCTTCTCCGGGAAACACAGACATGGGCGCAGAGAAGCCACTCGGAAACCCGCGTATGCGCGCACTAGCGCTTGAGCCTGCAGCTCACATATCCTGCGAATAGACGAATGACGACGTCAGCCACGCCGACTTTGACTGCGCGACAGTTGAGCGTGATGGCTTACTGCTTGGAAAGCGAGTACGGGTCGACCGGCAAGCACTCCTGCAACTCGTCAATGGGCAGCTCTGCGTATGCCCGATGCCACGGGGTGAACGCTGCGCCTAAAGCGTTGCTGGAGGAGAGCTGCGACACTCTGTTGATTTCGAGCGTTGCCGCAGCATGCAGTACGTTGTATGACGACGTCACGTTGCTAGCAGAGAGGCAGAGAGATAATGCAGTATCAGCAGACTTCCGGTGGACGGAAATGAAAAGTGCGTTTGTGCAGAATCAACGTCTGAGAGTTAGAGCATACGTACTTGTTGTGCGTCTCCGGATCAGACACTATTCCTGGACCGGGTATAGCACCGCAGTGTATAACCTGGGTGCAAACGCATAGGCAAGCTGCGCGTCAGTCGCCACTCTCCCCTTTTTGTGGCGAACAGGGGAGAACGACTCACAGCGTCACATCCTCTGAGCGCTACGAGGACCGCGTCGTAGTCCGTCAACTCGACGCTCACGAAGGATTCCAGTTCTAGTCCAAGTCCGTGAGATGGACCCCGCTTATCGAGACCCCGCACAGCATGACCAGACTGTATGAGCTGTTTCGTGATTTCCGTACCGAGTGCGCCTGACGAGCCGGTAAGAGCGACCAGCATAGTCAACGGTGGTAGTGACGGTCATGAGAAGCGCGAGACACTGGTCTCTGCGAGTGCACAGCCGTTTATCGCTTACTAACGCAACGGGGAATCATGTGATCGGCGTCTCACGAAGGACATGTTCGGACAAAGGACAGCGGACGGCGGACAGTCGGTCGACTTCTGGCCGTTCTGTCCTAGCTAAGCTTCGCGGCCTCTCGGATATATGTGCCTCTTACCCCGAGCCCATTTACTCCAGCGGAAAGACCGTGAAGACGGCACAGCACAGCGACACACGTAAAGCAGTATGCTTAATCGCGCTTAGCATCGTTAGTTTCTCTTCGTGACAGCTCTCTCTCCTAGCGGTATTTGGCGAAAGGGGATTTGCGATACAGTATGGTGTCCACGAAAGAAGACTTCATGCGATATATCGCCCATTTCAACAATAAGAACTACGAATCGCAGCACGACTACTACGCCGACGATGTCGAGTTCACCCTACCTAATCTGGAACCGATGTATGGCTCGGCAGCTGTACGGAAGCATTATGATATGATCCATGAGCTGGCAGATGAGACGTTGGACGTCTTGGCTGTCCTGATTGATAAACCGACGAACCCGACTAAGATCTTGTGAGTACTACACAACTACTAAAGAACTATCCTCGTGCTATCCAAGCTTGATTCCAAGCTAATACAGTATGCCGTGGGGGCAGTTTCGAGAATTACTCGTGGTTCAGGTTCAAGCGGGATCACAACCATCATGATCCCGTCGATGCGAAGAAGGATGACTTGGCAAAGGTGCGTTGACTTGTACTGTCCTGGACTGTATCGATCGAAGATCTCTAACGGCTCATGTCTGCAGATCACCGGTTAGTTACAGCACAATCATCGTTGTCGCACTTCGTTACGAGACAAAGCTGAGTGACAAGCGGTGTCTCGATCGCAGTATGGATCGTGTACGAGCTGGACTCGGCGCAGAAATTCAAGAAGATCACCTGCACTGCTCTGAAGAAGGAGAATCTGGGTGACGTCCCTCTTCCGCCACCAGTCGAGGGCGCGATCCGACCTTACTAGGCCTCACTCGCGTGTTAATGAGTGCGACACATGTTGACCTCTCGGTTTTGAGGAGCTGGGAGAAAGACATGCATGGCTTGTGTGGGGGATGCCACGCGGCTGAATGGGTATGTATTGAAGATTGGATCTTGTGCGTTCACGAGCAATTGTGGCACTGACAGATACACAGACCTTGACTTGACGCACAGACCTTTTCCTTGCTGGTGCAGCCATGATCACGGTATCATCGTTGATTAGCATCAATTCAACTTGACATTCCTCTTTCCTTTTGCCTTTCACCTCATCACCTCTTTCACATCTCTCGATTTCCTTCGTTCTTGGCAACAGCCACATACAGTCTCGTACCCTCCCCGCCCTCATCCTGACCCTTCCAGACGTTGTCACCACACAGTCTTGATCCCGGCATGAGAACCATCGAAGACTTCCCGAAGGCGGTGATGTAAGCATCTTCCTTCCAGCCTGACTTGAATACCGCAGCTCACAGAAGCTCATGATTGCTCCAGCCGCACGATCATCTTCAGCATCACTCGACCCCTCGACCACCTGTCCTTCTTGCAGTCATGCCCGACCGTCTGTCGAGCGTATACCTCACAAGTCTCCCATGCTCTTTGCACCAAGTATGGGTTTGGTCGTCCGCTCAAGAATAAGAACCATGGCCAAGGCTGGGTAACAACATTCCATAAGGTCATGAAGCATGCGACCGAATGCCAGATCCCTTATTGTCTCTATTACAGTGTGCCTCGTAAGTCGAGACTCGTGGGGGCGCTCGCCGTGCGCACGATATTCTCGCTGATTCTATCGACAGCACCGCAGAGATGCTGGCGCCCCAAGAACCGCCTTGGAGCTCTTACAGTGTTTCCGTGGGTTCCCCTCCCCCTTATGATCTCTTTGTTGAGGTAGCGCTGATAAGTCACTGCATGATATCGCTGCAGGAATCCCACCACACGGCGCACACTGCACCGCCACTTGATGCTCTTCGGGAGCACGACAACTTTGGATGCGTTTGTCGATGGCGAGATCGGCGTCACGGGTGGACCTGCCGGCGTACATGGCCAGCAGTGTGATGTCTGTCCTTTGAGCCTGATAGAGGGGGCGGATTGGTTATCCGACGATGGTGCACTCGATGGGCATCCGCGGAAAACGATCCAACTCCAACATCATCCCATCCTCGACTCTGCCTTCTGCACCCAGCCTCCGACGGCTACGGTAGTCATCGTTCTTGATCAGCTTGGCGGCCAGGTATCTGAAACACCTATCGAGTGCCCTATAAGCAATGAGGAGGGCGTGACGGTAGGCGATGTGGTCAGGGGTCTTGCAGAGTGGTGAGTAAAGAGTTTAAAACAGGACGTGAAGACTTGAGCGAGTCGTCAGTACGCTGATGGATATCGCTTCAGGTTCTCGTTACCCATCACTAGGGAAGATCGCTGGAACATTCGAGAGCAAATCAGGGGTTTCGCGAGATATGAATGCCGACCGTTACTTACAGAAGACGTTACGCGTTCCGAGGGCTGGCTTACGTATCGAGACTTCTTGGTGGGGACCGTGGACACCTGGGGAGAAAACATTGTGTGAGACGGCGGAGTCATCGGTATCTCTGGAATGAGTCTAAGCTCACTCTGGTGCTTTCCAGATATGCTGAACTGGTCCTATCTGGTCATTTGAACAATGAGGGGGCTGTGTGCATCACATTCACCCCCCATGAATGCGATGGGACTTTCATCGCCTCCGTCGTCCGCCAACGACGCGCTTCGCGCACGTCATGACCATGACTCGCAGGACGGAGACGGTGAGGACGAAGACCGATGTTCATGGAAGGTAGAGTCATCTGGTATCAGAATGATGACACGTAACGCCGAGTAGCCTATGCCAGCCGAGTGCATGTAAGATGGGATTTGTACGCTTGTAGGTCGGAGTAACATAGGAATGGCTAGTACGTATACAGCGATGATTTTGTTTTGTTCATCATTATGTGACGCACGGACCCACCGCTCAGATCAGTGGTGTTTATAAAGCTTCCCATCATGTCAGTCGAAGTGATCATCATCATTCTTCCTTTCTCTCTTCTTCTCTATTCACCGTCAGAATCCAATACAGCTTCAGCAAAGGATGAAAACACTCGACGACCTGCCACAGGAGGTGATGTGAGTGTCAAGCTGACTCTCAGAGCCGGCTTCCCCCCCTTCGTGTGCTGCTATTAAAGATGCTGACGCTACTGAATCCTTAGCCAGACGATCATCTTCAATATTCGCCGCCCGCTAGACCACCTAGCATTCTCCAGCTCTTGTGCCGCTGTGTGCAGAGCATACAACTCCAAAGTGTGTCATGCACTGGCGGTCCGCCACGGCTTCGGTCGACCGAATGGTCACAGAAAGAAAACCTGGGTTCAGATCTTCCGTAAGGTCATGGCCCACGCAAAGGAATGCAGCTTCCCAGCATGCGCGTTTTATGGTGTCCCTGGTTGGTGCTTCTCGTTGACGTGTATGAACAGCATGGTCCGAGAGAGTCACTGATTATGCACTACCCCACCATTATAGAGCCAGCCAGATGCTGGCGCGCCAAGAACCCCTTTGGCTGTCAGATCAATTTCCCGCGAGTCTTCTTCCAAATCACTGAGAATTGAGTCGATGATCGAGCTGACCTCGCATAGCATTTGCAGTCCACCTTCTCAAGAGCGTACAGTCCACCGTCATCTCACTCGACTTGGCCATACCGGACTTGATGAGTTTCTTGACGGCACAGTCAGCATACGCGGCGATCCTGAGTTCTTGACACCGGGGTGTAGAGGCAAATACCAGCGAGAGTGGCCCGATTATGCTGAAGGACACAACTGGGCGGCGAAAGATGGGCGCCTTCGACGGAGGACCAATCTCGCCAATCATCCTCTGATGGCTTCTGCATATGCCTGTCAGCCTCCTACACAGGTCGTTATCCTCCAGCTTGAATGCCAGTACTGCGGCTCACACAAGCCCCTCAAGCTCCGCATTGAAAACGAGAATGGGGTGACGGTCATTGATGTGGTCAACTCCATCGCAGAGTGGTGAGTGCCCGCTGAATCTATCTGTCCAGTAGAGTGCCCTCCAGGCCCGCATTCCGGAAGAACGAAGTGTTGACGAAACGGTGTCAGGCTAGAACAGACCATGAGTCCCGCCGATCTGGAAATAGCGAAAACGCAAGTCGATTACTCTTGTCACCGCGAGTTGTGCGTGCCTCCAGAACGCTGCGATTGCACGAAGTACGGAACGTATCGACAATACCTCGACTCTTGCTTCATGGACTATGCACACGGATGTTGTGAAGTGTAAGCTACTGACTTCCATATTGTGATGAACTTGAAGTCGGACTGATCGCAAATGCAACAGAGACCAACCCATTTCGGGTCTTTGGCCAATAAGGTCGGGTCCTGACGGAGTTTATATGACGCTACAATTGGACGAGTGCGAGTGTGACAGTCTGCATTGTAGGTGTAGGTGAGGAGGCGGAAGCGGAGGCACGGTAGACATTGGAAGATCAGTTGGTTGGCAGCAGTAGAGGATGTAGCGCAAAAGGTTAAATACGGTCTGGAGCCCCGGCTGCGCGTTCCTGTAGAAACGGTCGTCCTTTCGAGGAGCGAGTAACAGCATTGAATCAGCTTCCAAGCGGTGATAGACATCATGTCTATGTATCATCAGACATGTACATGTTGAAAGGACAGTGGACTACTACACGATGATATCCTCCCGACCAACGGGCAAGGATCGCCCGACGAATCTATCGATCAAGCCACCTTCACCATCGCACGCTGCGCCTCCACCTCTAGTGACACCGACCAATCCATCGTACACAGGACCATACGGGACGTATTCGCCTCGACGCGCACCGCTGCCGCCTTCGCCTACATACAGCACGACCTCCTTCGCAAGTACAGGAACCAAAGGATCGTCCGGACTGGGTTCGACGGGAGTCGAAGTGCCCCCTCCTTTACCTGCCAAATCGGACAAGCGCCTGCCTCTCCCTCCTACCCTCACTATCGATAGCGATACTAGAAGTCAGATAGGATCTGGACCAGGATCGAGGGGTAGTCCGCACAGTCATAAGAGTGCCAAAGGATGGCCTGCGGCTGTTAATGTGTATGATAACAAGCTTGTAAGTAAATTCGCTTGTATAGATTTTATGTGCGCACGGACCCTCTGCTCTGGGTGTTCAAGACGTGCAGACACCTTTGACATTATGCTCCTCATCCCCTTCCTCCTCTCTCCTCCTCCCCTTTGCCTTCCCTCTCGTCTAGCAACTACGTTCATTGACCTGATACTTACAATGTCCGACGATGAACAGGTCTCCTCGACGCTCTCCCACCTTCCACCTCTTCCCCCGTTATCCCCCAGCCCATCAACCACTTCCTCCCACCCTCTACATCCGAACTCATCTTCCACCCACCTCTATCCATCAGTCTCATCGACCCCTCGACCTTCCTTGTCCGCTTCCACTTCTGGATCAGGCTCGACAGGCGCCCTACATTTCTCGGACGGTACACCGCTCAACGACCATGCGCACGCGCATGCGCTCGGGCACGAGCATCTGCCCCTTGTCGAGAGGACCATGGCGCATTCTAGTCCTAGTAGTCCTTGGTCCCTCTTGACTGTTCATGTGTTACCGCTCTTTGCTGGAAGTGGACTCAAGACACCAATCGAGGATCTCAAGTGAGTCAATTCACCAATACCATCATACCCATAGATC